>JAOPGA020000993.1:0-24510 GCA_026419775.2 Acrasis kona
TCCGAATTCTACTTTCCGGCCCAAATCATTCAATTTGGATACTGCTTCTACTTTGGATGCTATTAAGAGTATGGACGGCAATTTTGCTAAACAGGTCCTGCTCAAATTGGTTGAGAGACTGAACCACACAGGTCGCGTGCTGGAGGTTGGGTTGACCAGGTACGAAGATTTAATTACCACTTCAGCCCCTTCTCTTTTCCATCTTCCCGACTACCGTGCATTTATGGCTAGTCATGATATGCTTCTCAACTCGGTGGCTTTTACCCACTTAGCGTTGAAGAACAAGGATTTAAAGTCGGCCGAGGAGGCGACTACTTTTACAAATAAAATGCATTCCTCTCAGAATCACTTTGAGAGAAAGCATTCGGCAGTGGTCAAGGAGAAGCTAAAGAACGAACAGGTCTCATTGACATTGCAACAGATTCGGTCTCAGAACAATAGACTGGTCAACAACAACAACAACAACAACAACAATAACAACAACAACAACAACAACTACAACAACAACAACAACAACAACAACAACCCCAAGACCAACAACCCCAAGCCAAAGCCTAAGCCCAAACCCACCAATCCGCGTCCTACTATTGACGACGAGAAGGCAACCAAGAAATTTCGCGGGAACAAGACTCACGACATCCAGTCTACATGACGTGGTCTTGCCGACTCTCCTTCCAAAGTCGGAGTTCAGAGGGGGTCGTGTTTCAAAGAACTGGAGGGCTTGGACAAAGTACTCGGTGTCTGCTTCGATCATCAACACAATTCGTTACGGAATTTCTCTTCCTACAGAGAATTTGATCATAAAAGACAAGGGTCAGAACGGGGTGTTCACGAAAGAACAGGCAGTTTGGTTGAGAGGTCACATTCAGGATTTGGTGAAAACTCAATGTGTGAAGGTCATCACGGACAAGAGCAAATCCAAATTGCAAGTGGTTTCTCCAATTCATTTGGTCCCGAAGAAAGACATTTGGAGGTTGATCATAAACTTGAGGACAATCAACGAAAACTTCGAGGTCATCAAGTTCAAGATGGAATCGGTTTCGGTAATAGCTCAAGCAATGCGGAAAGGTATGTGGGCCACATCTCTGGACTTGGTGTCCGGATACAACCATTTGAGCATCAATCCAAAGAATTGGGAGATTCTAAGTTTTATGTTCGAGGATGTGACTTACATGTACACAACTCTTCCGTTCGGCCTGAATATAGCTCCACGAGAGTTTTCCAAGGTAGTGGGAGCGGCAGTCAAGATTCTTCGGATGGAGAACATTCTTCTCTTCTTTTATCTGGACGACATTTTGATTCTGGCTCCAAACAGAGAGACATCACTTCGTTGGACAGCGAGAACTGTGGAACTTTTTCAAGAGTTAGGATTCATAATCTCGGCGGAGAAACGCTGCATTTTGTCTAATACAGTCTTGTTAGTAGAAGGGTAACCACACTTGTGCAACTTTAATAGATTGTTGGTTGTTTTCTTGCTGCATTGTGTTAAATTGGTGTGTGTATATGTTTTTTAATTCACAAAAGTGTCGGGAGAGTCTGAAAGGCTCAGTGGATTATGCACAGAAAATATACCCATATTAATCCAATGGATTTTATTGTAAAAAAGTTTGGTGTGGAGTCCTGTGGCACAACAATGATGATGACTATGTAGATGAATAAAGGTATAGAAGTTAGTGTGAGTAGGCAGTTTTTCCTATAAATAGGTTTTTTAGCTTAGTAGACCAATTCTTGTCATGTACGCTGAGAAGTATTGGTAGTTGGCGTTGCTTGCACATAATAACAAGAGGTTATTGAAACGTGACAACGTTCGGCTATCTTACTATTGAAAGTTTGGGTGCTACAAAATTTTGATATGGTTCAACAAGTAAATGTGAGGCATTTATGTTGGCAGGTGGAGTGTGGTAAAGATGGTTTATTGTAACCATCTGAGACCATATAGAGTTCAAGGAACTCAACCTTAATAAATATTGTGAAAACTCCAAGAATGTGAGATTGTCTATTACACAACTGCTATTTATATATCTTACGTATCTGACCGTTTTTTGCTACACTGTCCTCTCCTTTGAGCTGCTTCATTGGAAGATAAACCAAACTTCCAGATTGTCTGGACCAATGAGTTTGAACTCATTTATAAGCAAATATTTGCAGATCTTATTACAAATATTCCTTTTCTTCATTTTGCATCTTCTTCTGCTCCTTTTATATTAGCTACAGATGCCTTTGACAATGCTGTTGGAGGTTGCCTGTTTCAAATTATAAATGCCAAGACTCATTTTTTAGGTTTTCACTCCAGAGTTTTGCGATACCAAAGAAAGAACTCTGCTATCTTATTCATCAATTATTATCGCCATCATCTCTATGGAAAGTAATATCGCCTTCATCTTGATAATGAAGCCATTTCTAAAGTATTTAAGAATGGTCCTTTAAACAAGCATAATCAAACAATCGCTGGGTGGATAGCCCACCTTAGCAGAGTACCAGTTTGATGCATTCTATATCAAAGGAGTAAACAATGTCTTACCGGATCTATTATCTCGAGTACAATCAGTCATATGCATTGTCAATCAAATTTTGGTAGCAAAAGCCACTTTAACCTCCAAACTGAACAAATCTCCTTTGACAGAAGATAAAATTACTAAAATTTTAACTGAATCTCACTCTATTGGGCATTTTGGTGCAGAGGCACTAATTATATCTATGTTACACTTGAAATTACAAATATACCCAATCTACTACAGTTATTAGATTACTGCAAGCAATGTCTTATCTGTTGTAAAATTAACAATTACTGTATTGGCTTTAGTCCTCTGCATTATAATGTGGCTCCTTGGTTTGTATTATAAACAAAGCTATAAACATTAGTCATAAAACCATAGTCTCCAACAACCATCACGCCAATGGTCTTGCTGAAGGTAACAATTGAACTGCTCAGGATACTTTAATTAAACTTACACAAGATAGTGGAAATGATATCACTGAGTGGGATCATTTTATCAACATCACTATGCTCTATTTAAACTCAAAAATTCATTTAACAATAGCAACCTTTCTTTTTGGCCTCATGTTTAGACGCTCTTTCTCGGCCAAGATATTCTACGTTATACAAAAGAACAACAAGATCAAGCTGTTCATCAATGTTTAGATTTTTAAACCACATTCAAATGTAACATCATTCCCCACATCAAGAAAAAATTTATAAAAACAGGGATCTAGCCTGTATAGTTTATTGGTATTAAAAAAGGTCTTCTATGAGAGGACTGCTTTATAGACTTCATCAAGATTCTTTACGTCTACCTTCTGTTTCTTTCTGACAATGTGGTTCAAGCACAGAATGTCTATGTGCTTGCTTTCCTCCTCCTCTTACAAAGTCAGCACAGTATAGACTTCCAGTGATTGAATCACCCATTATTGAAAAGAAAGTAATTGTTGTTTGTGGAGGTAAACTATTTATTAATGTCTTCCAGTGATTGTTGTGTCACCCATGATTATATTCTAATGGAGGTAGTCGTGGTATAGACTTCCAGTGAACACTAACTGCAAACTGTACACRTGTACACATCACCCACCATGAGGTCAACTTGATCCCCTTTTACAATTTTTTTTCAAAAAAAATTAGATTGCAATTGACTTGAAATTGTGAAAAATGTCCTCCAACCAATCAAAGAGTAGAGTTGATCTTGTGGCGAAGTTTGCCAAGCTCCTACGCCAATTTTCTACAGGAAGATACTATATGTCTGAAGTTGACATCAATCTGGTTAAAATGTATGATGCCTTCAAAGAATGGTGTAAGGACATGTATAACGTTTCAATTAACAAGACAGCTTTTGATGAATGAGACACGTGCTGCTTTACTTCAAGACCACAACTTTCCTAGATTACAATTATCACCACAACAATCATCATCACAGCAACCACCACTTCAACAAACACCACATCAAACAGCATTACAACTATCACCACAACCACCACATCAAACCTCATCACAACTGTTAGAACAATTTGATAACAGTGTTGCTGACATTGATGAGCATCAAGTTGAATGTAATCAATTAAGTCAAGATCAAGCTCTTGACCTGTTGGCTGCTGCACGTGCAGAAGTGAGGGCAACCTGCCGATTTGATGCATTGAACAACCTCGTGCAACTGTTCACCAAGTAATTGGAGGCTGCAACAGAAGACTTGAAGCCAATTGAGAAAGAGGTGAAGAAATGAGGAGAGAGCTTCTAATTTTACAGCACTTGCAGAAGCAGCAAGGGATTGCTATGAGCAATGGCGTCCATTGATTGAGACTGCCAAAGATTGAAAGAGGCAACGCGAGTAACAAGCACACAACAGATTCCGAGACTTTGCGTCTTCTCGCTGCCAAAAATATACAACTTCTAAACGACCCTTTCTGGTCTGATGTTGATAATGTTCAACAGCTCTCGGATATCTTAGATGTTGACTTGAAAGATTTCTACAACAGGACAGTGGCACGCACTTTGGTTTCGCCAGACAAAGGTAAAGTTGCACTGTTTCTAGAGGATGCTCGCTCCAATCTCGTTAGACCCACAACTAATGACATAAATAGCGATGGAAATGCTGTCACATGGTACACAGATGGCTCCGCAAACAAAGACAAAACTATTGCCGCTTACGCTGTAGTTAATAGTGATAACTTTGATAAGGTGGAGTACGGTAGAATACCTGGCATTGCCAACAACTATAGAGCAGAACTGTATGGATTCCTCCAAGCTTTAAGACGCTCCAGAGATGGTCAAAATGTCACCGTTATAACTGACTGTCTCTCTGGGATTGAAGCAGTTCACAGCTTCTCAAAGCTGAGCTCTTTAGAAGAAAAACTCCGAGTGTGCGACCATCAGCTTCTCTCTGCCATTATTTCAGAGAGGAATCGACTCACAAGCTGCGAGTTCATTTATGTTCAAGCCCATGCCAACATTCCTGGTAATGAAGCAGCGGATGAATTTGCAAAGCTGGGACTTAACAACCACTACATCAACGACATCAGTCCTTCATCCTCACTTCTTTTCGACATTGTTTGCAAAGGTGAAGTTCCACACTCCTCTGTTCGTAGTGCTGTTTCCAACTACCTTCTGTCCACCATCTCCAACTCCTCTGACTACAAATATAATATTCTCCATGATGAATATAATATCAAAGCCAGCGTTGACACCAACCTTATGTCACGACCCAAACAGATCTTCCTCCTCCGTCTCCGTTCCAATCAACTCTGCACACTCTCTAAAATGCAGTATTGGGACGACAAGAATCAAATAATCAACACCAAATGCCCGAGGTGTTGCTTGCAACATGAGGACCAAACCCATGTTCTTCTAAATTGTCGCAGAAACTTGCCATATACATATGATGCAATGCGATCAATTAATGAACTGATTCGCAGCAATTTGCTGCCAGGTTCACTTATAAAGGGCTCATTTAAATTCTGGGGTCTTCCTTTTACACTGTACCAGAGTGGTTTTGATTTTGACGAACATCCTATGACTGACAAGCGTAAAGCTACTATTTATGCTAGTCTACTTGGTTACACTAGTATGGATGTAGTTAAGCGTTTTTCTAGTAAGATACCAGTCAAAAAGCCACTCCAAGTGTTGAGGAAGATATCAACCATTTTGATGGAGACCTCTTACTCCATCTGGCACGCGCGTTGCGCAACACACGCCATCAAATCCGCCAAGCTAGGCGGGCCTTCGGCTGTATAGAGTCATTTATAAATATGTAAATTTATTCTAATAAAGCTTTTCGCAGAATGCGATTTATACAAAAAAACAAAATCTCCAAAGGTGAGCACAACACAGTGCGTGAACACACTATCGCTTAAGTCCTGGTGAGTCAGGCAAGGAAAGTCAAAATTAACTGCAACTGCAGTGAATGCACCAAAGTACCTTTTTTCCCCATCAGGAATCGGAATTTTCAGGAACTGTTGGAACATACCAGGCAAACTTTCAAACAGATATTGGTTCAGCGTATCCCAAACACCTGCTTGGCGAAGTGCATTTATCCATTCTTGCACCTCAGGGTTGTCCGTGCCTTTTATTTTGAATACAGAGTTTGTGTATCTACGCCACCAACCAGCATGAATGCCAAGCTCCTTTCCTCTTTTTGTCTCCTTAATTTTCACATCACTCCGGCTTAGCAGAAGACGCGTCTCTCTTGTAAGAACTTCTAATTGAACTAAAGTTAGAAGATTTGTTCGCAGCTCAAACAGAAGACCATGATCAGGCTGCAGTGTAAAGTGGTTAGTCGAAAACAATTTGTAATCTGATCTAAATGTTTGCTCTATCGTCTTTCTTGAACCATCATGCTTATTGCTTGAAGAAGGAGGAAAGCACTGCTCCGAAATAAAATTAAACCTTGATTCGTACAATGCCCGCAGTTGCGATAAATGTTCTGGGCTAATAAGAGAAGACGCCAAATCGTAATCGTTGTTGTAGATTAAATCTAATTCTTCCCTTGAAAGAGAAGATCTCGCTGCTTGCAGTTGTTGGAAATTGCTTACGCTGAATAACTTTTAAAGAAGGCCTCCAGTCTGGATCTCTTTCAAAAAAAACATCATCGTCAGTCATTACAACAATGTTGGTGTTAAAAATGTTGGGTCTTAATTCATAATCCAATTTCAACACGTCGTTCTTTTTCCATTTTTCAATAAGCAACGACGCTTGATCGATGAACCTTGTTCGTACATCCAGAGACAGCGCCTCAAATTTGTTTGATCTTCTTGAATTAGGCTGCAGAGAAGAAAAGTGCACAGCACAAACAAGGCCATACCTTAGGTAATACAACGAAGAACTTTCAGTTTCTGTGTTCCCTCTATTTTCCGACAGCAATATCGCAAGCTCTCTAGCTGTCATATATCTGGATAATGTTTTTCCAGCCCTAAAATATCTTTTAGCCTTTGCTACAATATCCCTGTTCTCTGCCGAACAGCAGCAGCACGCATACGTCTTTGGCATGTCTGACGTTTTGCGTTGTAAACGCTTGCTATGCTCAACTTGAGAAGTTGCAGTATACATTATCGGAACCAAAAAAAACTACACAAACGCGCTACTACAACACCAACGCTTAAGATTCTCACCTTGCTTTGGCGTTCCGACAATGTCTAATTTCCTTCCAAAACCGGCATTGCAACAATCTACGGTTGACAATGTATTTATAAATTGTGAACACGGACGCAAACAACAGTCAGTAATTGCTGAGTGCTTGATACTACATACAAATCTAGCCGTTATGTAACAGCTTGTTAACCAGAAGTAGTCGTTACGCGCGACATTGAGTATAAAAAGGTATGCTCGGCTACATTTTAAAGATTAACAAAAACAATGCCTGCAAAGAAAAAGTCTACCTCCAAACCCAAATCAAAATCAAAAACAAGCAACAAAAGGGCAGCTACAGACGAGCTCAAGTCAGACAGTGATGGTTCGGTGGAGAAAGAGGTTATAGAGAAGCCGAAGAAAAGAGTAAGAAGGAAGAAGACCTCTGAAGAAACCGAGGAAGCAGCCGAAACTGCAGAAGAAGTTTCGCAAGCCCGCATTCATGAAGAAAATAGGTAATTATAACAGCGCACAACATTACTAACGACTCAAGTGTTGAGGAGAGAAGGTTGTCTCCTTCTCTTGAGGAAGATGTTGAAGAAGCAGTAAGCAGCTGAACTGGCAAACACTTACATTTTCAGACAGAGGATCTCATCAAGGCGCAGGACAATGCTTTGTACTTGTGCTCAGAGTGCATGTCTCAAAAGGTCAAGAACTTGCCAGAGAAGGTGCAAACAATGTTGAACACTACAAAAGCTACAACAATGTGCTACACTCTAAGAAAGCAAGGGTCAGAAGAGCTTTTACTTGCTCCAAAGAAACTCTGTACTTCAATTCAGCAGTCTCTGTGGGATGAGCAGATTAAGGTCCTGCAGAAAGAGAGAGAGGAGAAAAAAGCACTACAAAAGGAGCGGGCTAGGCAATTGGAAGAGGAAAAGCACAACGAGTATGCGCTAAGAACATCTCGCATTCAAGACCACATAGAGCTTGGTGAACCATCGTTGTCGTCATCAGACACCACTAGACCATCAGTTCTTCCACCGCCACCATCAACAAAAGATTCTGCAAACGTTTCAGTGCAAGCAAACATTGTAGATAAAATCCCTGGCTCGAGCTCAGAAATCAAGACGCTGAAGTACAAGATCAAGAGCCTTGAGAGAATTGTTTCTTCTTTGGTGCGCAAAACAGTGGAGGTATTTGGAGACTTCACTATGGCTGAGCCAGATACTCCTTTTACAAAGATACCGCCGAACATAACTGCAGATTTGTGGCCACTGGTATATAACAAGCTATTTAGCGTCAAGGACAGGCATGGTAAAGTTCACTACTGTGTCTATGGCAGAGTGGCATTGAAGGATGGAGAAGTTATAATGACTAAAGGCAAAGACAAGTTAAAGGAGCCTATAGAATACAAGCCTAGTCTAGACAGCCCTAGCATTGCATACTCTTGCTACAATTATTTTGAGGCTCAAAGAATTACAAGTGTTTCCAACATCGATCGCCACCATCCGTTTTTTGCAACGTTCTTAAGATGGTTTGTTATGTACCATGGACCGTACTGTGTTAGTGCCTTTGACACTCAGCAAGAAGAGGATTTGTTAGACAACTCGCTTTTTTTGAAAATGTACCAGAGAATTCTATCACAGATGACCAAGAACAGCAGCAAGAAGAATGCATCTCTGCAAACAGCTGAAACTGTGATTCAATTGCATCTTGGTCAAGTTGAAAAGGAACAGCAAGAGAGCGCACGAAACCAAGCTAGAAGAGCGGTAGAAGATCTCACAAGGCGTCAACAGCAGACAGAGACCTTGCCAAGCAACTCAAGTTACAACCATACAGTGAGTCCAATCCCTTCAAACAGATCATTGTCTGCAAGAGATAATTTGGCGCAATCGGAAGCTCAGGAGTCACGCTTGAGGTTGTCTCCTGCTGGCCAGGCTGATAGGGAGTATATTGACAGAGGAAGAGATGTGTAAATAT
This sequence comes from Acrasis kona, assembly GCA_026419775.2. Lineage (NCBI taxonomy): Eukaryota > Heterolobosea > Eutetramitea > Acrasida > Acrasidae > Acrasis > Acrasis kona. The sequence continues at coordinate 9,029 of JAOPGA020000993.1, forward strand.
GACATGTTTGAGAACCATGGAAGGTACTCCCCAAGAAGGTCTCCTGAACGTAGGTCCATGCACAGAGATAGAAGAACACCACCAAGATCTCCAAATGGACGTAGAAGAACATCAAGATCTCCAGCCAGACACAGAAGAACACAATCTCCATCACCGTTTGACAGTGGGGCTGGCATTACCATGCGCAACAGTTCACGGAGAGGCAGTCAGTCATAACAGTGACATTTTGACCGTCTCTAGAGCGCCTTAAAGCTTGGAGAAATCCATAGAGTTCCGCTCTGTAATTGTTGGCTATGCCAGGTATTCTTCCGTACTCCACCTTATCAAAGTCCTCACTATTTACTACCGCATAAGCAGCAATAGTTTTGTCTTTGTTTGCAGAGCCATCTGTGTACCAAGTGACAACATTTCCATTGCTATTGATATCGTTAAAGGTGGGATTAACAAGGTTAGAGCGAGCTTCTTCAAGGAATAGTGCGACTTTTCCTTTGTCTGGCGAGGCCATAGTGCGTGACACTGTCCTGGTATAGAATTCCTTTAAGTTGACATCTAAGATATCCGAAAGTTGTTGGAATTTATCAACATTAGACCAGAAGGGGTCATTCAAAAGGTGTATACTCTTTGCACAAGAACACGTGAGGTCTCAGAATCAGTTGTGTGCTTGTTACAGGCTGTGAGTACATACGAGGATGCATTCTTTAGCAGCGAGTTGTCAACCATGTGCAGATTAGCGGAGTATAGCAGATTGCACGAGTTCACCAGATAAGAGTTCACTCGATTGGTATGGGAGATTCATGTTTTGGACATTGCTGGGTGCACATGCAACCTATTGGCCAGTTGAATGTCAAAGAATCGTCGCCTGGTGGTGGCGAAGAGATGCGGATCAGTGCCAGAGTTTAAAGACTTGTGTAGCCCAACAAAAACTTCAGTTTTGATCAGCGTGGCGGATATCTGAAAAGTAAAAACAATTTCTGAAAAATAAAAAACTATCTGAAAAATAAAAAACCGAGATATCTCACTCAGAAATGACTGTCGCTCGATACTTCAAAAACAAATCATGCTCTACTCATCAAGGGCTACACAATGATGTAACTTTCGGTTTTTCGGGAATCTGTCACATTAGATTAAATGTAGTGACTTCATGTACAAAAGATTTAATTAATCTAAAGAATAAACTATACAAACTTTGAGAATGTTTTTTATTGTATTTGCCTCTTAATGCACGCTTTACAATACTCCAATCAGTGTTCTTGATTGCATCCACCATTCTATTCATCCTGCATGCTCGCAAAACATACTCGCTTCTGTCGAGGTATCTTTTATAAAGTCAACCAATAAAAATCGGCGTGTGTTACTCAATATCCAATGTAGTGCTTTGATGCAATGACCTCGTGTGGTCAGGGTTCCATCATTGTCTCCTGTCGTCTCATCTGTTGTCAAGGTTTGTCATTATCTGCAGCGAGGTGCGTGACTTCAATAAGATCCGCACCGCCCGATTCTTGTTCAACAGATCGAATTTTGTAATCAAACCCTCCAAAAAGCTCTTGCCTTTGCCATTCTGCGGGTTAGATTACGTCCAGTTATCTGCACTTCTCGGTGGTTGTGTGGAGATGAAAGGCGAAGTGTTTACAATGTTTTCCTCCATGATAAGCGTAATCGGCGCTGTCGCACATTTGGATAGTACTGTATAAAGTGTATGTGATGTTATCTGGGCATTCAAAATGTGATGTTCGCTTTTACATATTCTTGATTCCCAAGCGTGTAGTCCAACAACCTTGATTCTTCAAGACTTGTGGCAATAAAGGTGGTTTTCTAAAAATAAATTAGTTTTGTCTTATAAGTAGATGGGATAATTACAGGAATCTTGAAATTAAAACATAGCGAATAAACAATGGATTGATGTCCATCCCTCATGGTTATAAGAGCATTATATAAATTGGAGGTTCCAGTCTAGTGAAAGACTCGTTCATGGTAAGTAGATACACAATTGTTGACACTAATGATTGTAGAGGCTCATCGGTTATGTTAGTTGAAAGGTACGCGAGTCTTGAGGCTCTCGTTATTGTGTGAAGTTTTTACAACGCGAGACAAAGTAACGCACGAGAAGTCGCATTCTTAACATGTACAATTTATAGAGTAAGAGTACGTATGCCTTTGACTTTTCTTCAAACGTTCCTGCCAACTTTAAAGGATTAATAAATTGGTATTTGTAACCACCTCCATTCTTCTTGTTTGATGTTTTGTGTTCCTTGTGTTGCCGTCAAACATTTGCCTGAGCGATTGGAACACTGATAATCACAGAAGGAGAAGAAAGACACAACAGATTGCATTAGACTCCTTTGAGCAATCTAACAGTGAGCCGGCACACGAGGATACATCTGAGACTTCATATGCCAATAAAAATTAGAATCGACACCTGACGACAAACAAGAGCTGATGGGAGGGTTTGATGGTGAAATTCCCTCTGGTTAGCAAGTCGCTCACTTCGCTGCGGATTGTGGCAAAGCTTCAACAACAGACGAGAGTATGACATTACCCTTCAATCTCACATAATTGTCAGAAGGCGGGGGTCATTGCGTTGGATAATGAGGAACATGCGCTAACCGCAACTTTCAACCAGCATTATGATTCATTGGATGAATTTATCAAAGACATTCTCGCCAGAAGCGAGGGATAAATGAAATGGATGAAGAATACTGATTAGAGTAAGCGTGTGTTAAGAAGTAGGTTCAATAAATAACATTCAAAGCTCATATTGTTTACGGTAGATTAATTAAATCTTTTGTACATGAAGTCACTACATTTAATCTAATGTGACAGATTCCCGAAAAACCGAAAGTTACATCATTGTGTAGCCCTTGATGAGTAGAGCATGATTTGTTTTTGAAGTATCGAGCGACAGTCATTTCTGAGTGAGATATCTCGGTTTTTTATTTTTCAGATAGTTTTTTATTTTTCAGAAATTGTTTTTACTTTTCAGATATCCGCTCATTTTATTAAAAGGTAACAATGCAATTTGGCGCCGGAGCGAATGAATTTATAACTGCAAAGCAGCGCGTAATCATTACCGCAACGAATTTGGCGGCATTCTGATTATAACGACATATTTGTAATGCTGATGAGAAGATTCGCACATGATTTTATAATGAATGTGGATGATTATGACCGACTGTGGAGATTGGAACTAGCGGTGGAAAAGTGAACTGCTAGCGGAAATTGTTACTGCTAGCGGAGAAAATCACTGCTAGCGGAAAAAGTTACTGCTAGCGGAGAAAAATCACTGCTTGGGGAAAATCGAACCAACTCGTGGATAATTGTAAGAGACGTGGAAAATAGAACATCGAGAGGAGAAAATCCCTACACGCATAGGCTAAGAGGGCTTTTTCGGATAATGGTCCAAAATGTCTCATGCTTGGGCAATTGTATTGATCAGCAGAGGTGCCTGTAGTGCCTGAGTTTGAGGTGGAAGCGCTCATCGTGTATGTAGTGTAGTTAAATTGTTCAACAAGTTTCTTTCATGTTCAAATCATCTTTTTTTTTTTTATAAATCGCATTCTGCGACAAGCTTTATTAGAAATTTATAGTCCACGATTCCACCGAGAACTCAACAACATTTTTGAGGTTGCACGCATCTATTGAAGTTTTACAAAATTTATTGTTTACAATCTTATCACAACCGTTCTAGTATTATCCCTTCGGAAAATATAACAGTACTGGTGCCATCTTCTTATTTAATTCCTTTCTGACATACTCAGGTAATGTCACTATTAATAAAAATAATCACTGGTGTATTCATTGTGATCAAAAAGGCAAGGATTCATTTGATAAAACAGATCAAAAAGAGTATATTGTCGCTTTTATGCAAGAGATACATAAATTAGAAAATAAATCTGAATCAGCATGTTACTAAGCAGAGTTGCCAATATCTAGCTTCTTTTTAACAGTTAAATATCATTTTGATCCCCTTCACTTCAGTTTGTCTATGTTAAAGTCGTTATTAAAGTTTATTGTGAGTAGAGGTTCTAAAATTAATGAGTTCAAGTATCTTTTACAACAAAAACAAAATTTAGAAGAAGTTTTAAATGTAACTACAAACAAAACTAGAAGAGAAGAGCTTTATATTATTTTAAAAATTTCCAAAAATAAGTCTTTTCATCAAAAATCAATACCGAGCAAAAATGGAAAGCAAATTATTATATAGCGTTGGAAATAAAGACCTCAATATACACGAGTTTGCCAAAGGATCTGTAAGAAATCTAAAAGATCTGTATGAAGGGATAGTAATAACACGCAGGTGTTAAGAAAGATGTTCTTGTCAGACCCATTCTACATCTAATTGTGGCGGATCAACCTGAGAGAGATGATGCAACTGGTGTTCAAGGATACACAGCCACACATGGTTGTTGTACATGCTTTATTGATCATTCATCATATCATAAAGACGAGGTTGGCAAGCTTTGGACAGTTAAAACCACCATACAGCAAGCACAAGCGTTGAGTAATATCAGCGATAAGAAGTTGTTTGATCAACTTCGCAAATCAGTGTCACTCAGGTGCTCATTTAATGCATTTTGGTCTCTATCTCAAGAGCCATATAATTTTGATGTGCATAAGAATGCTCCTGGAGACATCTTCCACATTGAAGTCCTTGGGAATTTTCAGCGCCATATTGAACTATTGTTGTCAAAAGGTATCTTATGCCCTGATGATGTTGATAACAAGATGATGCGGTGGACGTACACCAGTTTCAAAAACAAATTAATGCTCTTATCAGAAAGAGGGAATTGGGATGGTGATAACTGGTCGAATTTTTATAGAATGTGCCCACTATTGCTCTGTAGATTACTCCGCCCAAAACATTTTGAATGTCTGATGAGCCACGTTCAATATTATAGAATAATTTATCACTCGTCATTATCAAAGAACAATATCCTCCTGGCAAAAGAAATACACGCTGAGTTCTCAAAACAATACAAATCACTGTATGGAGAAGACAATGCTAACACCATCAAATACCATTCCATGATGCACGTGTTTGATGAAGCGTTGCTTTATGGCCCTCCTTGTACTTACCACACAAAACCTTTTGAGCATTATCATGTTCAACAAAAGAGACTTGCCGGACAATTTACTAGAACGGGAGAGATTTACGCCACCAAAATAACAGAAGTTCTAGACACTTTAAGATGGAATTATTGTGAGACAGTGAAGCAAAAAAAAGAAAGGTGGTCCGCTATTGATCAGAACAATAAATATTTAATTGAAGGATCAGTATCAACATCAATCAGCAACAATTGTGCAAGATCATATCTTGAGTGTGCAAAAGAGAATAAGTGGTGCAGTCCCGATGACAAGATCAATCTAGTGAGGCAGGTAAGTACTATTAAACGCAATCGAACACAATTCTCTGTGGGGGGTCATGTTGTAACTGGTGAATATGGTATGTATGCAGAGATTACAGCATTGGAGGTTTGGAAGTTGAATTCAAAAAGCATGCCAGTAGCCTTTCTCAAATACTATAAAAGTTACCCTGTTTCAGATAGGCATTTATGCCCAAATGTGAAGACGTGCGTGACGCAAGAAGAGGATGTTGCTATGCATATTAATAACCTTACACTATCACTTTTGGCCATAATATTGATCAATTTAACTGTACATTTTATTAAAATACCATTCCAGAGGATGCTTTGTTTATTGTTGTCACCACCAATCATACCACTGAAACTCGACGTGACAAACACACTGTGGCACACACTAAGTGTTAAACGCCGTCGGTGGTAACCACCAAGTGTAAACCACCATTTGTGGATGACATTCAGTGTAAACCACTATTGGTGTTTAACACCAAAAATGGATGGTGGATACCACCCACCAAAATTAGCGCCGATTAGAAACATTAATGTAAAATTAATTTCCAATACAAAGCCTCAAGATATGGAGGTATCTTGATGGTTACGTTCCAAAGATGGCGTTTAACGTGCTTGATGACTCAATTATCAATAGAGCACTTGGTATAATACCAGCCAAATCAACCACCAACACCTCCCTTGCACAAGTAGCAGCCACATTGATAAATCACAATACGGAAATGTGGAGTACTCTGTCAAAGAAAATGATAGAAGTGTATAACAACTTTGAAGAAATAAGAAAGGATTTGGAAGAGAGAGAGGATTACAAAAGCGAGATCTTAATATTGAAAGACCAGCTTTAGAAAATGAAAAAAAGGAGAAATGATGATGAAAAACACATTCTCAAATTGCAAGAAGAGAACAACAAGCTTAGAGGTCAGATTATAAATGCTAAAAACCTCTTAAGCACAATAAATTAAATTTTCATCATAATTCAATAGAACTCTTTTTCAAATCGCAGTTCAACTGTATATAGATGATGAATGTAATGAGCCTAATGAAGATTTGATATTTACTGTAAAAGATTTTGATTTTATTCAAAGTGATGATGACTACAAAGTTACAGTTGGCTTTATTACAACAACAAACACTGTGTCAATACCAAAAAAGAGAAAGAGAAATGATAAAGTACCCAATATTCTTACAATGAGCAAAACTATTTTATATAAACATCTAGAACAGTGTGTACAAGTAGGACAGGCGCTAAACTTTTTATTAATTAAGTGGACCAATCTTTCAAAAGTTATATGATCTTGGAGCTAATGTTACTGAGTCAGTACTTCCAATACACCTTATGCATCGTGTGTTACTTCATTTAGCTATTTCTTATTGCCAACAATAATATTTGAAAATATATAAGTTGTCTAATTTCTTCTTATATACCTCTATTGATCATCAGTTGGTTTGTCAAAAAAACCAATTTGTAATTGACAATTTGACTCAACAAAAACATTTTAAAGAAAGGGTTATATATATGCATCATACTAAAAATAATGGTGGTCATTACTCCACTGCTCATTTGAACCTAAAGAATCTTGCTCTACAGTATTATGATTCAATTCCCGAACATGCTTCAGAGAAAGCTAGAAACTGTATAAAAGAATTATTGCGCGGTCTGTGGACTTTGAAAATTCAACTCTAAGAGGCTCAAATTAATGTTAGCAAAATGCCCACATTCAGACAAACAAAAATAGAATGTGATGTTTGCGCTTATTCATTTTCAAAAAAATTAATGTTAAGTTTACACACAGGACTTTTGTCAAATCAAAAACAGAATTAAAAGTGACAAGAAACAAGAGGATAAAGGAATCAGGCTATCCAACTTTTTCAAGAACTCATTTTAAGAGATCAAACATGGCACAAAAACGTCTGAGTAGCGCAAAAATTTGAGTATACAACAAAATCACAAAGGACATGTTAAGCAAGCAAACAGACAAACAATTCAAAACACGGATGGATTTATTTGACAATACTGTTTTTGAAGATTACATGGCACGTGAATTGGAAGCAATTGATGGCCCGGAATCAGTACTTATTGGATTGGATGCAAATCTTGATGTTTTGTATGTTATGGTTCCCAAATTCCTTGATGAATCCACACTCAAGCAGATTTCATACTCAATCTTGGAATTATTTGTAATGTTCCCAAATCAAAAAGCAAAATCAAAGGACACAAGACACGAGGATAAAGAAGATGTGTCAGTGTACCATCTGATGGACTGGGTCCCAGAGGGTCACATTAATGACGCATGTGCAAGCAAGCAGATTCTAGCTAATGGGAAAGTGTTTGCTGTAGAAAGCATCATTTGTCTTACATTTTCTCTGAAGTCCTTCCGAATCAATTCATACTTTGAAAACATTGACAATAAAATGTGGAAGCAGTATTGTGATGTATCTGGCAGATGCACTCAAGCATATGAGAGAATGATGAAGTCATCATCAGATGATACATTCCTAGGAGTTGCAATTAATAATGGCCGTGTGAAGAACCATAAGGATTAGAATGATATCACAGGTGGTCTATCTGTATTGACTTTCTATGGGTTCTTTGTTGGAGGAGAGTTGTGCCTGCCTCAATTGGGAGTAAAGTTCACATACCAGCCTGGTGCTGCTATATTTGTTAGTTCAGAATCAATTGAGCATTTTATAGCTCCATATGCTGGTTTTTGTTTTGGCACAGTACACTGTAGTCATAACTCACGAAAAGTCCTTGTAGAAAAGGCAAAAGTTATTGAATCAGAGTTGGACAAGCTTGTTCAGACTGATGTTGGTATGCTTTAATTTGTTTAGAAGAGCAGCACTACCAAGAGGAGTTGGAGGTAAAGAGAGCAATCGCTGCCGAGAAGAGGGAGAAGGCTGCGGAAAAGAAAAGGAAAATGGAAGGAAAAGAAAAAAAGCCAAAGAAAAAAAAGCAGTAACCAAGTCTGGTATTACCTATAATCACTTCTTAACCAAATAATAAAATAACCGTGTTATAAAAAAAGGATTTTATTTTAAAACAACACAACCTTATTATCCTGAATATAATCAAGACAAGAAAGAGGAAGCAGTCAAACCGCAGATTAAAACGTATATTCAATGCCATTCATTATGCCATTGTGCTCTTTGTAGTACTGCTATATCTTGAGTATTACTCAGTTAATGATATATACAACATGTATTTAACTATTTTATCATACAGTGGTTGGATGCACTTTCTAGTATTGGTAGTTTTAAAATCGATCAAATCCGTTATGCCACTATATCATGCTTATTTAGCAGCAATTATATTGATGTGTATCCACTTTATAAGGAGTAAGAGGAAGGTCAAGCAAGTTAAAAAGCCTGTTCAATGGATTCATAAGCAGAAAGTAAAAATTGCTATACATCTGTGCCGCTTGTACCCTCTTGAATTGCTACTGGCATCAAAAGAAATTTTAGAGCAGAAGGGAGGTGTATACAATGCTGATTTTAATTGATTTCCGAAGGATTAATCATAGTTACATAATCGATATAGAAAGGATTGTAATGTAATTTAATCCTTATATAGATTGACAGTGGATATTGGTCTGCCGCCAAAATGTGGAGGGTATTTATTAAGTTGTGTGAACGTATTTGTTTCTTGTTTGAAAAAACACATTCACACATATTACTATGTCTCAAGTCCTGCCATCTCAAGAAGAGCTCTTTGTCGCTGTACAGAACTTACCGGTGAAGAACAACGTTCATTGCCTCAATAGTATTGGTAACAGAGAGTTGGTTTGGCTGGAGACAAAGTTAAGATCTCTTAATTTAAATTTTCCAGAAGAGTACGATGCGTTAAATGACGTTTGCAAGAAACTCTGCATTGTGCCAATTATTTGGGGGAGTATGTCAAGACCACAGAAATTTGGTCCTCAAACTCCTTTACAACAGGACAGCGGAGTTGACAACAATGAGGATGAAGCCCCAGAGGATCCAATAAATGTTTATTTAGGCCGAGGCCATTTAGAGTGATCAGACGCGGAAGAGGATCCAATAAATGACTAGGAACTTCCGGCCGATCCAACACCGGCTATCCCGCAGGTCACAACACTTGTCCCGCCACAAGTCGCGCCTCAAATGGTATCCATGCCGATGTTCCTATGGTGGTAGAGCAAGGAGTCTCCAAAACTCCCAAACAGAAATCTCCTGCTGAGATTCTTAAAGCAGCCAGGTCATTTTTGGATGTAGAAAGGAAGGATTGCCTTCAAAATATACTATCTGCGGATTTGGACTTGGAGGAGTTTACTCGTCCTTCACCCACCACCACACATTCTAAGTCGTTTAAATGGGATAGGACAAAACTTGTTAAGCAGGGCCAGCTAAAAAAGTCCTCATTAATGTTTGGGACAAACTTATCAGCTCAGGTCTCATGTTGGAACTTGGTTTGGAGAGGTACGAGAGCTCCATCGAAGCCACAAATGGTTTGTTCTTCAATTATTCCGATCACCGGGCCATGGTGGCTGCTCACAATTGCTTGGTTAAATCCTTACAGTTTGTGCACACGGCTGCATTTAAGGACGTTTCCGTGGCGGAAGAAGTTGGTGCGCTATCATTGCATAAAACTATAGAACAGGAAACAATGGAGGCGTCTGATAAGGCTGCAAAGTCTATTCTTAAGAAGGCCGACATAAACTTCACCCTCAAAAGACTTCGCGAAGCGGATTTTGACAGGGGAGCGAAGAAGCATAAGTTGGATTACAACCTTGATTTCAAGCAACAAAAGCAACAACAGCAACAACAAAAACAACAGCAACAACAACAGAAACAACAACAGAAACAACAACAACAACAACAGAACAACAAGAAGGACAAAAATCCCAAATGGAACAAGAAGAAGAATTCCTTTCGAGACGGAAGAGGTCGAGAAGGAAGTAACAATTCTTCCACAAAGGACACTCAATGACTGCTCCATGCCAGTTTTGATCCCGAAGTCAGAGTTTCGAGGAGGTCRAGTGTCGAAGAATTGGAGAGCTTGGGCGAAATACCCGGTGGCGAAATTGATTCTCAACACAATTCGTTATGGAATTCGCCTTCCTACAAACAACTTGGTTGTGAAGAACAAGGGTCGGAACATGGACTTTACAGACAATCAAGCCAATTGGTACAGGGACCATTTGTTGAACCTGGTCAACACGGAACAGGTGATCAAAGCAATAGATGTGAAATTGAAGAAGGGAACAAAAGTCATCTTCTCGCCTATTCACTTGGTCCCCAAGAAACCTCCTGTCCCGTGGAGACCCATCATAAACCTGCGCACCATCAATGAAAACTTTGAAGCAGTGAAATTCAAGATGGAAAGTATTGCAGTGATTGAGCTTGGCACCTATTGGGGTACAGATTTGAAGGAGAGGAATACATGTACTCGACGCTATACTTTGGATTGAACATCGCCCCAATAGAGTTCTCCAAAGTGGTTGGGGCTGCAGTACGGATTCTCAGATCAGAAGGAATTCTAATATTCTTTTATCTCGACGACCTACCCATCCTTGCCCCGGACCAGGAGATGTCAAGAAGATACACCAGAAGGACAATCCAACTTTTACAGGAGTTGGGATTTATCAAAGGACAAGAGCGTGTTGGAACCTGTTCAGAAAATAGAACACCTGGGCATAATCTTCGACTTTGTAGAAGGATCAATCCTACACAATTTGGTCAGAGATTCACAAAACAAAAGCACTTATTTGTTCATGAGAATGGAAAACCTTTCACTACTGATGATGTTAGAGAAATTGTTCAACAGATGATTCGTTTTGTTGGGCAAAAAGAAGTATGTGGTGCTCACTCTCTAAGATCTAGTAGTGCCACTCTTGCAGCCAAAGCTGGTTTATTTTTAGAAGAAATTATAGCTATAGGCAGATGGAAGTCAGAGTGTGTTCATTGCTATATTCACACTTTAGTAGGTGTTGGTAAGAAGTTATCTACATTGATGTTCAAGAGTTAGTATTTTGTTTGTCTAATCGTTGATTTGTGCCTTGCATAGATCTCATTGATCACATTCTGTGCCACGCACAGTTCTTTATATTATTTAAGCCACGCTTAGATTTGGATCTTTCAGATCATTTTGCAGATGCCACGCATCTGCAATCTATATATTGAGTAGTGCCACGCATTACTCAGGGTTGAATGTGTCTTCAGGTTTATTCCTGTCAGCTGGTTTGCACACTTGATATTTTGGTATCTAAAGGATATGTCAGCGTGATGCCTCGTCTGGTGCAGACTGCTTTCTCTATAAGTAGCGATTAATCAGCTGCTTTGGTTTGGTTGTGGTGCTTCGCACTCTCGGTAAGCGCATATGTAAGAACACCACCCTTCGCTCCGAGAGCATTAACCTTGTCCAAAAGCGATTGTGAAGTTGGAATTTGAGAATGTGACATAGTGATGTGTAAACGATTAATTTCGAACAATCTTTCACAAACGCGTACTCAACTCATTTTAACCGGTCAATCTCCCTCCAAATCTGTTACAATGGGTTAATAAATAAAATAAAATACATTCTTTATCGTAGAGGGTAAATAATATTAGTCCTATGGAAATATAATAAAACTTGAACAGAGTGGATTCAGATTTGTTTGAAACAATGAGATTGATGCTACTGCGTACCTTGTCAAATATTATAAAACCAAACATATGAAAAGAGTACAGTTTAAAAAGTTTATGATTAAACTTTATTCAAAGGCTCGAACTAATATGCCACAAAGTTTATCTACATTCTTAAAATCTGCAGAATCAATTCTCAAGTTACTGCCTGTTTTACTTAGTGATCACGAACTGTGTACCTTGATTTTCATTGCAAATGATGTCAACTTATCACAAATTGGTTTGGACCACTTTAAGCTTGACAAAACAAAAGGATTAACAAGGGAAACAAAAGTTGCTTGTCCCAAAGTTGGTACTGGTGCCTCAGCTTTAAAAGACACTTCTACAAACATGTTTACGGATATATCCAAGCTTCTTAAAATTTGCAACAATAGAGATGCGGTCCAACAAGATTTTGTAGATATGATTACAAAGCTAGTAACATGCAGAAGTCAGGAGGCAGTCCAACTTCAACTATGGGATGGACTTTGTAATTCAATCTTGATGTAAGGTGAGAAAATGAAGATTGTCAGTGAGTATGTTACTCTAGTCAACGCGGCAATTGAAGATGCATCACTGAATTTGTATTGCAGTGCCAAACTGACAAAAAAAGCACATAACGAGGTAGTATTTGAAGAGCTTTACAGGAAACTGTGTGAAAATATTCCAAAGCAGATTCTTATTCCCCACTTTACCAATGTGTACCAAATATCTGCATCAAAGGCCAAAAAATTGTTAAAAAATCATTGGTTTTATGAGCAAATTGAAAATGTGTGTTCTAATTCAAATTCAATAATTTACTCTGTCACATCTACTGGCATCAAGAAAATGTTAGAGTACTTCTTCTTTAAAAATCAAAATCATCTGCCTAATTTGTTCCGTACTCCAGAATTTGTTGTCAAAGTAATGTCGCAAAAGACAATTATTCAAAACAAAATCAAAATTATCTTTGTTTGTATCAATGCATATGAATTACTTTCTAAAAAGAACTTGCTTGGTAATTATTAAAAGTACTTATTGTTTTTGAATAGTAACAGTCAGCTATATCCCCTTCTATCAAATCTCAATAAGGAGACATATTTTGCAGCTAATAACTCAAGCTCACAGATTGAATTAGCTCTAAAAACCACTTCTTGAAAGAACATTAACTCTGTTGGTGTACATTTAAAAACTAAATTTCCTGGGGTACAATTTTATTACAAAGCTAATTTGCCTAAATTAACCATTGTAATTGGTGGAGATAGTTTTAAAAAAACGAAATATGGTTTTACCCTTCTACTAACAAGACTGTATTAGACAAAACGCAGCGTTTCAGCGCGTTGCAATTTATTGCAATCATATACAACTTTCCCGTTACATAGGTGGTTTTAGTAAATTTTACTTTTGAAAACATCAGTTTATATGAGCGGAAATGCTCGTGGACGCTAATGTGTTAATACAGTCTTGAGAATTATTTTATTAAAAACCAATTGGGTGTGGCGGGCGGGAACCTTGTCCAAAAGCGATTGTGAAGTTGGAATTTGAGAATGTGACATAGTGATGTGTAAACGATTAATTTCGAACAATCTTTCACAAACGCGTACTCAACTCATTTTAACCGGTCAATCTCCCTCCAAATCTGTTACAATGGGTTAATAAATAAAATAAAATACATTCTTTATCGTAGAGGGTAAATAATATTAGTCCTATGGAAATATAATAAGGCAAATGATATCATAGGTATCTATATGAAGATAGGCAACTTCAAAAAGGAATTTTTTTCAAAAGCAACAAACAACTTTATATTAGCACTTGGTGAAGGTAAAGAATGTACCCATAGTCTCCTCCAAGATCTTTTAGTACCTACAATGCTACAACTAGAAAATTTTGAAAAGAAAGGAATTGTCCTCAATGGTCAATATTTTGTTGTAAGTATTCATTTTGTTGGTGATATGAAATTCCTCCAAGCAATATTAGGTGTCACATCAAATAAAGATAATCACTGGTGTATTTGATGCAACCAAAAGGGCAAGGATCTGTTCAAGGAACCAAACAAAAGCTACGTTCTATCGATTTTATGATAGAGAAACACAAATTAAATGTCAAAGATAAATCTGCCCTCTACCAAACAGAACTACCTATATCCACCTTCTTTTCAATACTTAAATACCATTTTGATCCCCTTCACTTTGGTTTAGCTATGTTGAAGTCGTTGTTAAAGTTTATTGTCAGTAGAGGCTCTAAAGTAAATGAAGTCAAACAGCTTTTACAACAGCAAAAGTATCTGAAAGAAGTTGTTGATAAATCTATTACTAAGGATAGAAAACAAGAGCTGTTTGATTTGTTAAAAATTCCAAAAAACAAGTCGATTAGTCATAAATTACAAACTGTTGATGGCATGTTAACAAAGATTGATTCTCATCTTCTTATTGAACCATATCTATATAATAGAACTCTTTTGGCTGTTACATTTTGATAAATCATGCAATGGGCATGTATTAATTTTATTGCCCGTGTATAATACAAAACCTCTTATTTATAATACAATGCACTTTTTATTACATTTCCGGTTTCTTAACAGAAAATTCCCCACACGCCTTTCGGAAGTTATACAAACCACAAGCCATGCCTACGCAGCGAATGTGAAGCGGTACTGAGTGCTSAAATGCTTTTTTCTTGCTGACTGTCCTGCACTTTTTAAAGAAGCCATTGATGTGCTCTACAATCTTCTGCTCCCTCCTTGATATACGGTCAAACTCAACTCTGTTTGGGTCCTCCTGGAGTTGTGAGGGTTTATATCCTGCAACACAGAAGTCAAGTCCACTATAAGCTGAATCAGTTAGTGTAAAATTTGTCTCAATAGCGCTGCGAATAGTATGGCTGTGATTTGCTTATGTTGAATCATGCATCAATCCAGGAAACCCAGTTTCAAAGGCGACAATATATCCGTCAAAATCAACTAGTAACTGTGTCACCATACCGTGCATTTCATAGTGAGTATTGTACCAAAAATGTTGGCTCTTTTGTGGTCGCAATCTCATGTGTATAGTGCCATCCAAAACAAATAAAATGTTGCTGCTAAGCGATGATTGTGTGGTGGATGCTTGTTTGTTTGGGATATATCGCATAAAATAGGCGCAGAGCACCTCTGTCATTGTATTGATTGTCGTGCTTAAATTCTTGCCAGGTTCACTTATAAAGGGCTCATTTAAATTCTGGGGTCTTCCATTTACACTGTACCAGAGTGGTTTTGATTTTGACGAACATCCTATGACTGACAAGTGTAAAGCTACTATTTATGCTAGTCTACTTAGTTACACTAGTATGGATGTAGTTAAGCGTTTTTCTAGTAAGATACCAGTCAAAAAGCTACTCCAAGTGTTGAGGAAGATATCAACCATTTTGATGGAGACCTCTTACTCCATCTGGCACGCGCGTTGCGCAACACACGCCATCAAATCCGCCAAGCTAGGCGGGCCTTTGGCTGTATAGAGTCATTTATAAATATGTAAATTT
>JAOPGA020000995.1:0-120598 GCA_026419775.2 Acrasis kona
GGAGTATAAACGTCCCAGGTATAATGTCTTTTGGATTAACGTTAGCCGCTACTAAATTAATCAGATAACCTTGTTTCTGATTCTTATGTTTTCTACCTAAGGTGAAATGATCTAGTGCTCTTGTCATTTTACCTCTCCCGATGTAGAAGGCATGCTTGCCGTTTGGTAATTTTTGGATTACCATGTATAAAACTGATGTAGCTTGTTTAATAGACTCTTCAGTTTGATTCTGAATCGTATAAATGTTGCCGATAACTTTAAAGCAATCTAAAATGTTGGTGTCTTCTATTACGTCTAATGTTTCCTTGTTAACAATTTGATTGTTGTGGAGAGCGAATAGGCTTAACTTTCCTTTTTTGAATTCAGGGATTTCTAACTTTTTGTCTTGGATGTAAGTTTCATAAAATTCACACCCAGATAGAATTGCTTTTGAACGAATCATTTTTAAATTAATGTTAGTGTCCACGTCTCGTTGGTTTTCGGTCTTGTATATTTCTTCAGCAATTGGTATTCCATAACGTCTTGTACCTGACGGTTTTGGTAGTGTTTCTCTTGTTCTGTTGTCATAGTTTGATAGAACTAGAGCCTTCCAGTCAGTTACAAAATCGTTTGTAATCTCTGGTGTAGTCCATTTGTATCTCTTGTGGGTCATGACCAAGTTCTTTAATTTTTTATCTTGGTAAGCATTGTATATCAATTCCTCTGAGTGAGCTCTCTTTTTAACAATCGACATGACTTTGTTGTGATGTTAAAATATTTGAATTGTTTCTTTATTCAATTTAAACCAAATTTAGACTTTTTGTAAACTATTTGTTTTGATTGAAATAGTGAAAAACGTGGATTACGTTATATTGAACAAGTTTAAGAATACGACCAATTACTTATATGTAACCGATTTTAAGAATGGGGAGTGTCTTTTGCACTATTAGAATAAACAGAGATCTTTTTAATGGGTACTACTAGATTTTTTAAATGAGACAAAGATTTTCGGTTTGAGTTATGATAATTAACATTATGAAGCCCAATAAGGCCTTCCCTAATAGTTTAGGTCAGTTTTATTATTAATATACAATTGGGCATTACAATTGTGTAAAAAATTGTGAAAATTGCAGTAAAATGTTTTTTGAAAAATGAGCATAAATTCTCCCTCTTTGTTATCAAGTTAATGCGAGTTTGTTTTTTCCAGGTTTCGTTTCTTGTAGCAAAAATGTTCAAAGTTGCATCA
Source organism: Acrasis kona (assembly GCA_026419775.2). Taxonomy (NCBI): domain Eukaryota; phylum Heterolobosea; class Eutetramitea; order Acrasida; family Acrasidae; genus Acrasis; species Acrasis kona. The sequence continues at coordinate 1,226 of JAOPGA020000995.1, forward strand.
TAATGTCTTGACGGTTGGATGACTGTTTCGTTTTAGTAGCATACTTAGTTTTCAAAGGAGCAACGGTGAAGCCGTGCGACGTGCCCAAAGTTAATGGCAATGATTTTAGCTAATGGTATAGCAGTTGATGTAAATGAGGTTACATGTGGAGCGATAGGCCCGTAGTAATGGTTTTAGGAATGGTAAAGGTTGGGGTATATCATGGATGGATGTAAAGGGTTAACTAATACACTAGTACTATAAATGAAAATCATTTGGCAGTAAGAACATAAAAGAGTTTGAACCGGACCACAAATTGCGTGTAGATAATGGATTGTTGCCCAAAATCAAGTCTATGGATTGTTGCCCATAGCTATAACTGAAGTGGATTGTTGCCCACCAGTACGCAGTGTTGGGTATCTCTATATGATACTATACTACTGTGTGATATCACTACAGATAATGTAGGTTGACTCAACTCCGTTTTCCATTGTAATGATGGAGCAACTAAAAATCTTAAAATGCACCGAATGGTAGAGTACAAGCTCTTTGGAAGATTTTGTGTTAAACCAAAACAAGAGGAACCGATGAAAATACAAAAGATAGACTAGTGATTTGATGTAAATAAATGTGTCCAGTACGTCATGATACTACTCGAGTCTAGTTCTGTCGTCTTTATATTGAAAAAGCCTCGACGAAGAACCCGAACAAGTCTATAAGAAACACATTTGTTGCACTTAGTCAAAATGTAAAGTAAATTTATTCAGATAACAAAACGTTCAAAACTATGTGCTTTTCGATTGTCTTTCACACTAGCACTCCGATTTGTGCTCTTTGTATTGCCCATCATTGTTTCCATCACCTCAAGTCCTACCTTAAAGGACGCATTTTTACGCATAGCCTTTGTAATTGTGGAGCATTGTGGATTAGTGTTCAAGGTATGATACAGTTTTGCCATAGATTGGAACGGCCATCCTTTATAATCCTGTACGAGCTTATTATAAGACAAGTGGAATACACTATAATGTTCTTCTTTTACAATAAAATCACAAAGTCGCTTGACACCATTTGCCTGTAGTGATTTCAAGTTTTGACTAATGTCGGGTTTATCTCTGCTGGACAAGTTGAATATTTTATTAAAGTAATGAAGTGCATTTGTCATGGAAATCAAATTGTCATTTCTTCCCATCTGTTCCAAAAATAACAGGAACAATCCTTGGTCAATCAGAGTGTCAATGGTACGAGGATAAAATTTAACAATCACATAAAACAATTTCCACAAGTTACGATTCAAGTCGATATCTTGATTATACCTACACAAGCTTGCTAATCTTAAATGGAAGTCCTTAACATTCGCAAGCACTTGATGGGCAGAGGGAGCCCTGATCAATTCTTGAAGACATTGTAACATTTTTGTTCTTGCCACATAATTCGTTTGACTCTTGTGTTTACCCGATCCTCTTACAAAATCAAACATTTGTAACAACTCTGTTGCAAAAAACTCAAGTCGAATTCCAGAGTTCGGAACAAGTTGTTCGGTCTCAACATCCTGCTCATCGCTGGCTGCCACATTATTATTTAATAAACCTTTCATTATACTACCAAGACTAATTGATGCTTGCCTTTTTGCGGCTGAACTGACAGGCTTATGTAAATTATCAATCACGAATATCATGCAATGTCTGGAGAAGAAACGAGAAAACAAAGACAACAAGGAGGTACCCTGTATGATACCTTGATGAATGTGCAGTTGTTCAATACAGACAAAAACCTCTCTCAACACTTTTTGAAACATCCTTTCCTTTAATATAGTAGTGATAAACTCATCATTCTTGTCAACTCTGGACAAGACATTTCCAAAAAATTCCAAAACCATGCTTGATATGAGGGGAGGTTGGCAACCTAGTGCAGTACGTTTAGCGGCTCTTATCAAATCATTGTTAACATGATCGGGACGCGAATAAGCATTAATTAACATGACACGCCATTGACGTTGTTGCAAAATAGGGAAGATGCGAACAATGGCACGTTGGACATGACTCAACTTGCTGCTGGCTAAATTTCTAATATTCTTAACAAGACAAGTGTGATCAGAAAACAGGGACTGATGGATTTGTTCGTTCACTTTACCAAGATTCATACAAAATGCCAAGACAAAGCCACCGACGCGTGAGATAAGAGCGCTTCGATGACCGACCAATCTCCACAAGTCAACATTCAAGAATTTTATTGTCATGTGTGAGTTGATCTGATGGATGCTATTTTCGAAAGATTGTAAAAGGAAAGGATAAGACACTGGAAACACAACTTGCTCTTCTAACAAGGACACCAACATACATTGTAAATAATAACAAATTAAAAACCAATTCACATCAACATTCAAGTGTGAAATCAAACATAATGATTCTGTGCTTGCATAAAACAACTCCACAGGTACCTCATCAAAAAAGGTAATTGCATGAGTGAGATGGTACATGTTTTGTAAGTCACGAGTTTCTATCAAATGAGCCACTCTTTCAGAAAAGCAAGAGTCGTTGCTTTTTGTAATCTCGTTTATGAATAAACTTGCTTTGGAGTGAACCAGTTGACTTTTACAATCCCTCAATAAATTTAACACGGCCTCAAAATTAGCTTGTTGCCTCGCTCCAACAATCAACAACTCCAAATTGGTGTCGAAATACTTTTGGACTCCTTGGAAGGACTGGGTTACTTTTTGATTCAATAATCTACCTTTCAACCATTTGGAAAATTGATCCACGTAAATGTTTTCGTTAAGGAACACGCTTCTCATTTGCTGCGTCGTGATTTGGGAGGGATGTTGAATGTGCATTAGTACTTTATCCAGTTGATGTAATTGTGACTGATTGTTTTGATCTACGTGAGGATGGTGACGAGAAAACAAATGTTCGTATCGGCTTCCAAAATCGGTTCTTGCAACCATAACTCTTAGGAACCGCATGTAATGTTCGTTCTGGAACATTGTAAAGTCCATTTGTCCGAGGTCGAATTCTGGTACTTCGAATTGAACTTCCTGACCGTTGACTTGTGGTTCGCAATCGTAACATTTCGTGAGGTCTACGTCGGTTCTGCGCAATGGTTTTTGGTGATCTAGATCGTCGGAGGTTGCGATCAAGAATGGCATTACTGTCGTCGTGTTGACCATCTTGATGCTTCTTTCTTCTCTTTGTTCCCTAATAAATTCTTCTTTTGCGATCGTTGGTGTTGATGCGTGTTCTGTTGTTGGCGATCCGTTTGATAATTGTAATTGACTCAGTGGCAGTCTTCTCATAATGTCGCTACTAAATTGATCTTCTTTGAAACGTCCGTGTATGTGAGGTAATGGTTCGCGATGGTATCTCCCAAATTCTATAAGTTGTGATTGTTTTGCTTCCATCAATGTGTCTATGGCTGCGGATACATTTCTCTTTGATGTACTATTTAATCTCTCCCAATCGTTTCGTACCTTGATAACTTCCGATAGGTGTTGGTCCTTGGGACTTAATGCTTTGTTGTCTTGATCTGGACTTAATAAGTAATCTGAATCGTCATCATAGTCTCTCGACTTGTAGAATTTATTCTTTGGCTTGAGGGATAGTAAAGATTCGAATTGGTAGGCATGAGGTGGAAGGTATGGCATTCCAAGACAAACAGAAGTCCATCTGACCACAGCACGTTCATAATCTTCGTAGCAATCATAAAATTCAGGTTTAGGCTCTACAGGAACTAAATGAGAGTCCCATGTCTCCTCCATAACCTCGTCAAGGTCTCCTACATCTTGTACGAATGAATTATTGGTCTCCTCAAAAGTATCTGTCGTGGGTCTGTAATATGCTCTGCCCATGCTTCTTGGCAAAAGTAGCATCCCTAAGCTTGATTGTACTTCCTTCATCCAAGTTAAAAGGCCGCTCTCGTACTCGTCAAATGTATCATAAGAATCAGGGCTAGGCATGTTTTGAAATAATTCATCATCTCTCCTATATTCATGCTTTTGTATTAAATGTTCCAGTGTGTCCTCATGTTCGTGTGGATGCCTTTTGTTTGGTTTTGTAATATCACTCAACCTGCCCCTCCATGTTCTATCTTGTCCGACAACAGGTGAGTAATTTATATCATACAATGTGCCATCCTCTCCAAGAAACAACGGTACATCCTTCAAGAGTTTCATTCGATGTGATTGATCACTCGTTTCCTCTTCAATAAGCCCCATGTCTTCGCCGTTTTGTAAAATTTGTGTCATTCGTTCTTGTTCGAAAAGAACCTCCATGTTATTAGAAATCTCATCGGAACTCAGATCAGCAGACGCCAGGATTGGTCCAGAGTAAAGTTTATCAGGTAAGTTGGCTTCATACTCTCTGTTGCGAGACCATTTGTTTGTGAACCTTGAAACTGCATTTGTGGCAGAGTTGGTTCTTGCGATTGTGCTTCTGGCCCTACTTCGTTGCTTTCTGATTTCCTCCTGTGTATTGTAAAATTCTCTTCTCGCCTTGCATCTTTGTAGCGGTTCACCGTCACTGAATCGAGATTTTATTTGTTTTTCAAAGTTCGTTGCATTATCTGCCATAGCCTTTTCGAACTGGATCTCATCCATACGATTCCAACTCATGTTGTTTGATTATTGCTTAAAACGAATGTCAAACGTCAACCCAACTTTATGATAAACTTTATGATAGAATTGATCAAATATTTTTTAAATATTCTCAATACCCCGATTGATTCATGGTTTGGGGCTTGAAAATTACAGTTAAAAGATACACACTTATATTATAAAGTTCATGGTTTTAGATTGTTGATCAAATTTATCAAGGACGTATAGCTCAGCGGTTCATCTTTTGCTTCAGAGCAGGCGACTGCAGATCGTCAGGTCACCAGTTCAAACCTGGTTGCGTCCTTACGTTTTTATTGATTTCGAGGTGAGGGTTGTATTGTTCTTGTCAAATTGTACTTTTACGTCAACAATGTATACCAGACGTTCATCATGCTGCGTCGCTTATTTTTAGATTTGGAACTGTGTTTTTACCTGTGTCCAAACCACACAGAACTCTGTTTAATACATTACATGGTTGCAGCCAAATATATTAAAAAAGAAATAAGTTACTTAAGTAATAAAATGTTCAGTTATTAGATATCTTGTAGATGTCTAAATTATATATAGAATAAGCCTCTATGGCCCAATAGAAAGGCGTCGACTACGGAGCCGGAGATACTGGGTTCCATCACATGAGGAGATCAAATGAAGTAATATTTTTCGTTTTTGGTGAAGCCGAGTAATATCTTGGTTATAAAATTTAATGTCATTGTTGGTTGATTGTAATTCAAAATTCAATTATTCATTTGTTAAACTTCACAAAAAACAATAATGAATAAGCAGGATTTACACAAAGTTGTATTCGATAAATGGAACAATTCAGTGTATAATTTTAAGCGAAAAGATGCTGAGAAGTGGGTGGAAGAGCAACCAAAAACGAAAGATGGAGAGGGCATACTCACCTGGGCGAGAGAACATCCATATTTAAGAGTGAATACTGCATCAGTTCCTAGTGGAATTTTTCCTGATACTTTGAGCGTAAAAATCCACGATGTCGGTACATTCCCACCTAAATCAAGAAGGGCAATGATTTTAGACGATGATGTTTATGATGCATTTCCACACATTAGAACATTTATACCACGTGGTTGCTGCATCTTGGAGGTTGATGACCAAACAAACAAAAAGACAACATTCCATTTGGTTGTGTTTGCAATGAAGAAATTCACTGGAGGTCCTGGAGATGATGATGATCTGTCGTCACTTTTAGAATCAGAGGACAACGAGGTCGAGACGGAGCGCTCGAGAGAGAGATTCGAGTACTATTTCTCGGACAATGTTAATAACTCCAAAAAGATCCTCAAGACCTCAAAAGAGAACGGAGAGGCTGCGCACTTGGGATTCTTCAAGCACGAGGATGTTCTGTACTTCGTTTTTGGATCTAAAAATGTTCACATGATCGTCAGGAACCAAGAGGATGTGGGCAAGTACAAAGACAGAAGATACCTTACCGCCAACATGATTGCAGAAGTAATGAAGAAACAATTCAATCCCGATTCTGAGTCAAAAATCAAAACATTTATTGATCACATGGTCACGAATAATTTATGTGCAAACTTTGAATTTTTAAATGTTGATTATCAACATGTTGAACTTTTTGATTTCACACAAAGCAAATATCGTTTCATTAGTTTTTCCAGTCTTGTTAATCTTGAAAAAGTCTCCTCCGATGATCTTGAAAGCGATGTTAAGGTAGCTTCCGAGGCGGGTCTTGAAACCGTCACTGTTGAGTCATTCTCTTATGAACAACAAAAGGAACTTTTCGACATTGTAAGAAAAGATCGTGGCAAGGAAGGAAGTGTCTTGTATTACTACAATGATAAGGAGTGTATCGGCATGGTAAAGAAAAAGAGTGCTTGGTACGTTTGTCTCCGTTCTGTCCGCGAAAAAATGAAACCCTTTGCAGAAAGAGTTCACAAGAAGGAATTTGACAACGAAGAGAAGGCAGTGTCGAGTCTAAAATCAAAAATAAGGTCCGCACTGAGACAAAAGCAGGACTGGATTGGGTTTGATGATGAGGCGCTCGAAAAATGGATAACTGTTGCCCAAGGGTTTGCTGAATGGATGTTGGACGCTGTTAAAAATAATAAAGTTCCTCTTGAGCAGGTCAGGACTGCTTTCCCCGTTGTGTGGAATCAGTACCTTACAGAGAAGGGTCAATCAGACCAGATTGATGTTGTAATTGATGCTTCGAAGATCAACAATAAAAAACGTGATCGTGAGGAAGGAGGCAACGACAACGATCAAGACAGAAAACAAAAGCGCCAGAAATATAATAATAACAGAGGTGGCAGAGGAGGACACAGAGGAAAGAAGAAGAGTGCATTTGACTTTACAAATTAAATACCTAATTCTTTTAATACGTTTTTTGTTTTCTCTGATGTACTTTCAGGAGTCTCCTCCAATTCCAGATCTTGTGAACTTCCCTCCTCGGTACTGTGCAAAGAACTTCTTTCAGATTTTATCAAGATGAACTTTTCTCTAAACTGCATCAATTTATCTAGTTTTTTGCTTTTCAGTTGTTTGGTGAATAGACTGATGCCATATTCGATCACAATAACCACAGCAGCAGATACGGTCACTATTCCACTCGTGGTTGACAATAATTGTGTAATCAAAGTTGGCCACAATTGTATGCTTGAAATTGTTATCATCTCGGTGTATGGCTCCTTGTTCATCACAAATGTAAAACCCAACCCATTATACCAAGAAAAATTCTTCGTTCCAAGTAAGTCCCCATTCGACCAACTGTATTGTACAATATGGTAACCGGTTTCTTTCGTAGCTGTTTCGCCCGACTTGTCTGTAAATAATGTTTGAACCATGCTCATCTGGGCTACAAAAGGCTTGTTCATTCCCCTAAAGAATAGACTCCCGGATGATATCTCACCATATAGAGAAGAAAGTTGGCAACATTTTTTTTGTTGATTCTTGTAACCGCTCGTCACGTGCGTGGTGAAAACATATCGAGTAGCATAAGTATGCTTCTCCCTAAAATATAATTCTACGGTAGTATCCTGACTGCTCGATAATAAGGAACAGTTTGTACAAATAAAGTTAATGGTGCAAGATTGATTGCGGAATGCACCCACTCTGTTTGCTTTGCATGTCATGTTGTATGGATTATTCATTTGTAAACTAGACTGGACGAAGATATTATTAGAACATGTTGAGAAGACACCATCAGGACCATTTTGCACACATAACGCAACATAGCCCTCTATCGTTAGTGTTAAATTAAAATCCGCCGTTATTGGTTGATCTATAAATAAATTTGGGACCAATGTTCTATCCTCTGAAATATTATTTCCAAAATAACTATAAAAAAATACCAACCAAATCAAAGCCAACACGATCGAACAAATAAGACTAAAAAATCCACCTACTGCTGTTCTTTCTCTTCTCATAAGACCATTAGATACGTTATGTCCATCATTGTAAACAAAATCCAACAGCTTCACATATTTTTGAGTGAACAGCAACCAGACAAATAACAACAACAAAAAAACAACAACAATTACGGAGGATCCACCAATATAGGTATAAAAAAGCAATTTTTCGTACGTACTATCATTACCAAACACAACAGATGGTTTTGTGATGTAAAGCACTGGAGCAGTCAAATAAGTGTTGTTTACACTTGAGGAGTTCAAAGAAGGTAACACCTGCGAAGAAGAACCAGGCGGACATAGTTTTGGATACATACAATCCAAACAATAAGTCTGTCCCTCTTTGTCCTGAAATTTACCCTCCTCACATGGTTGACAAAATTCAATACTTTGAGCACCGCTTATCGTACCAAAGTAACCAGCAGGACAAGCCTTACATGAAGTCGATCCATATACCCCGGAGTAAGTACCCACAGGACATTGATAACAAACACCATTCAGCTCGAATGTACCCAAATTACATTGAAAGCAAGTAGAAGTATTGTTGTTGTCCAAGAACGAAGAGCAAATAGGTCCAATGCTCAATGACCAAGCATCCGATCGTATCACGCTCATCATTTTTTCCGTCCTTCCCATCGAACTACCGACTCCACCAAACACAATCATTTTAAAACCTAAAAAAATAGCTGCATGTGAAGATCTCTTATCTGGAACGAGTATGCTATTGTTCACAGTTAACCACGTTCCTCTATTATATATAAAAGTGTCGCTGCTCACCACTCCTCTATTTTCACCTCCAAACATGATGAATTGATTTGGAGAGATGGACAAGACCGATTGTAAAGTATTGGGTCTGAAAGGCAAAACAATCTTATTGCTCCATGTGTTTTGTATTTGGTCAAATACCCAAATGGAATCATCCACCACTCCATACATGTTGGAACAACCTGCAAGTGCCATGTATTCATTTAATAAGAACGATGCACAATTCAAAGTGTTTGGTGGAGATGTTTCTGTTTGTAACTGTGTCCACACCAAAAAATCAACGTCCAAAGTCCATAATTGATTGGAGGCAGTGTTGTTGCTTACAAATCCTCCAAAAATGAAAATTTGCCTATCGACCATGATCATGGCATGATTAGAACGTGGCGCAGGCGTGTTGTTGGTAAAAGGATCGGGTTGCACCTTCTGCTGCACCCATTTACCCAAAAAATACCCATACATCCAAAAATCACCCAATAGCGCTCCGCTTTGTGACCTACCTCCGTACAAGTACATGACGTCATAAAAACTAATCATGGTGTAGTAGTATCTTGCACTAGGAATGCTTCCCTTGAGTGCGAGTGCGTACCATGATTGTGAATTCGTGTCGAATGTCATTGTGTTCTGATTTGATTCTCCGTCGAGCATAAGTCCGCTGAAGGTCATGAGGTGGTCTCCTATGGCGCACATTCGATGACCCATCACGCCTTTTGGCGAATAAATATTATCGGTGAGTTGGTCGTCGGTGTTGGAGAGTGGGTTGTAGCGATAAGCAGTGTTGACCGTTCCATTGATGCCCAATCCACCAAACCACATGATCCACTGCGAAAATCGAAAGGCGACGCTGCTGTGTGTGCCTGCTGCATTGGATTTGGTTAATTTTATGTTTGACCAACTGGTGCCGTTGGGTTGACCACCGCGGACCATATCCCCTACGTTGATGCTCCACATATCGTTGAGATATACACCAGATGCAATACCTCCAATCACATAAAACGAATCTTCAAACACCACACATGATGCTGCATATCTTGGTGGTGGATTGTTAAGTGTTTGTAACTTCGTCCACATCTCCGTTTCAATATTAAAAATCCAAAAGTCGTTGTAAGCGGGCGCGTTTATGTTGGTGCCTCCGAATATGAGCATGTACTTGTCCATGTAGTTGCTGGCACAGTGAGAGTGCCTTACTTCTGGTTGTGATTCGTATGAGGATATATCTGCTTTTTCTATCTTCTCCCATTTCCAATCTTCGTTGATGGTCACCCTCCACACATCGTTATACTCAACAAAAGCATCTTGACCTCCGAATAAGTATCCCTCTTGATTTCTAAATGGTGTGATTGTACATCTCCTTCTATTGTTCGGAAACGCATTGCCCTGTGTTAGCTATTAATGACATTGTTACAAAAAAGTTTGTACGTACCTCGGGTCGTCCCTTGGTCCATTGTGATTTTGATGGGTCGTATTGGTAACTGTCACCAAGATAACCACTACCGTCAAATCCACCAAAGATTTGAAAAGTGTTTCCCAGATAGAATCCAGCGCTACCTTCTCTTCCAGTTGGTCTGGTACCACCTGCGAATACCTGTGTGAATTCTGCTGTTTTAAAGCTGTAGCTCCATAGGTCATTGAAATAAGTTGTAGTTGTGTCTTGACCTCCAAATATCAACATTTGTTCGTTGACAGGATCTACTCCTGATGAATGAGAGTATCTATATGGAGGGGATTGACCAACAAGTGGAAATTTAGTCCATGCAGGACTCGGGTCCACCACTCTAGGGACTTTTATGATTGCCAAAGTCTTGTTGTTTATCGACGGTGAATCAACATTCGTCAACCTCTGTCTATCAATTGTCAGTTATTTTTGTTTTTGTAAACATTACATTGGAGACCAAGTTGAAACTATTTTAGAAGCTGGAGAGGAGTCTAAGATATTGATCACATTATAAGATACCCCCAATCTTATTTTCTTGGATGAGCTAAATTTAACTTGTCCTGTGACTCCCACAAAATCAATGTTATCAATACAAGACATTCTATCTGCTAAACTCGACTGTGATGGCAGAGGTGAAATATTCTTGCGTATAGCTGCGTTTATGTAATGTGCATAAGCAAGTACCGAGTCATAAGCCATCAGCATATTAGTAGATATTGATAAAGCTACCGTATTATATGTATTTGTATTGAGTTGAAGTCCCTTCACTAGTGCCCATTGCTTTAATAAATAATTTCTAGTTGACCAAGTTGGAGATTTTGTATCTACATAAAAAGTACCACTGGCTAGCTGCGACCCTGTTTTACTATTCAGCCAGGAAATACCACTTGCTGAAACTTGTGCGTTGATAATTATAAAGTCGTCCTTTTTCATTCCTATAATGTTAAAATCCATTCAGTTAAGAGCATACCCAAAACAGATGCAATGCTATACATTTGTAACCCGAAGGTGTTTGCCCCGTCAAAGTATGAAGATACAAAAAACGTTACAATAGTTGTGACTTTTAAATCTCTCATAAGCCTCATCGCACTTATTGGTGAAGTAGTTGTTGGTATTCCCACAAAAGCAGTCACTGTCAATCCTCTTAGACTTGCATGCGTCCTGAATGCAGCAGACCCTGTTTGTCCATATGTTTCATCCGTGTATAATATCCCAACCTTCTCTTTAGCAATATTTAATTATGACGTCCTTACCTTGAAAAACTTATATACGTATAAAAAATCGGCTATTGTTTGTGCCGATAGCTCGCTAGAAGGAACTACGCTTCTAAAATTTGGATAAATGTTCGCATCTGCAAGGGTGGGACTTGTAATAGAGAATCCAATATCTGTTAAATTATAGTAAAGAGCCTTTGGAACAGATACTAATGCCTCCGCTGAGGTATCTGGACCGATTATTCCAATCAAACTACCAACGTTGGATAAAGCATCTACTTGCTGTGCTGCCACTGACGCGCTTCCATTCGTGTTTGTCTTCATCAAATAAATAGGGTATTCCAACGGCAATATCTCTCTGTCAAAGTACGGAATTACTCCCAATGTTAGATTAGAAGGAGAATATAGATCGATAAGTCCATTTGTGAATAACGTTGTGATATTTAAAAACTGGAGTGCTATCTACGTATGTGTGAATTGTTGATCACGATAAGGGAGATAATACATTCATCACCTGAGAGTTAAGTGGTACATCGGCTCTTGTTCCAAATAATACTCCTATATAATACTGTGCATTGCATCTATATATCAAAGTAATTAGGAGTACGACATAGAATGTTCCAAGCTTCTTCATATTTACAATTTACAATAAGTGGACATTATAACTCGAAAGCGAGATTAAAACTATGTACAAAGAAAGGATTGAGAATAATGGCTACCTATTCTCCATCTCTATTGTGGAATAAAGTGTTTTTTGATATTTGGCGCGATGCAAGTTTTGGCGCAACAATTTTAACAGTTAAATTATGACAAGACAACAAGACAATGATACACCCAACTTAACATCCGGTCCGGAGATAGTTTTTAAAGATAATGCACAACTCGGATCAGAGATTTACTTCGTGGTAGTATCAATAGATAGTAGCAATGACAACGCAGCCTTGATAATTAGGATAGAAGATTTGGACGGCATAAATGTTATGGTTGGATATTACACGCAACAGATAATCGAAAAAATAACAGCTCGAGCAAATTCACTAAAAACATTTAATGTGTTTGTAACGATGTTGGTGAATTGCCTAAAGAATAAAGCTGAGACAGTTAAAATAGAGTTGTGGGATAGAAACACCCTTGAAAAAGAGTATAGTAAATGCAAATCAGCAACTATGCAACAAAAAATAGACGACAGAAAATATCTGGTTGTTGTATACAGAGCGGAGTACGATTTAATCAAATTTCCTTTGGTTCTACAAAGTACTGTGCTGGAGTATAAGCAGCTTGTTGAAAGATATAAGCAGCTTCGTCAAATGTACAGCAGCTGCAGCCAAGAGAACATTAAATTAAAACAGAGAGTTCAGTTAGTAGAAAGCAAAGTGACCAGTGCAGATTCACAGGAACCTCTACTTCAAGAGTAAGTATTGGACATTTAATTGTCTTAACACAGTAGACTATCGAAGTTGAGGAAAGAAAATAAATTAATGGAGAAACAATACAAGAAATTGGAACAAGGTAGAGGCGTTGAGGTGCAAGAAATCAAAAAGAAATATGAGGTGTTGGCCTCGGAGCTAGGAGGTCTTGATGAAATTATGAAGAAATCTGAAGAGTACAAGAAAGAAGTACAACTACTAAAGAGGCAGATCAAGAAAATGAAAGATGATGAATGGCAGAGATCAGAAAGAGATGCACAAGAAATCAACGAATTGAAATCTAGATTGTCAAAAAGCCAACCCAGGCATTCTTTAACTAACGGCAACAGAAGATCCTCGTCTCCTTCTGGTATAAGAGCACCTTCTAGATCCTCTTCACCGAGATCAAATACGCCACCAAAGATGAGCAGCAGATCATCATCACCTACTACTCTGAGGCATAATTCTGCACCTTCAGCGGCGAGATTTGATCCAACTGCCTATCAAAAACAGAGAGAAGCTAAAAATCCCAAAATCGCGGTAAAAAAAACGAGTCTACCACCCAAAGCACCAGGAATAAGGGTTCAATCTCCAAGGAGTAGATCCTCTTCTCCAAGACAACTTCAAGTGCAAAAAACAAGTTCTTCACCAAGAAATTCATCACCTAGAAGTGCATCACCAAGAAGATCTTTGAGAAATTCTTCAGACCATTCTGACTCCGAATCTTCAAAACCAATCAAAAAAATAAAAGCACAAATACCGAAGAGCAGATCAAGTAGGTATGATTCGGACGATAGTGATTTCGAGTCGCGGCGGACTTCTAAGGTTAGTGGACTGTTTTATGAATACAGTGGAGACGAACTACCTCGCAGAAGGTTGGAGAAAAATAGACCCAAGATAAGACGTATGTATGATACAAGTGATAGTGAGGATATAAGTTACGAAAAACACTCACGGAGGAGGAAGTAGATACAACAATTAAATCTTAAATGTACAAAAATGTAATTAACAACACAATAAAGTGAACATGATATTTTTACAATACTAATTAAATGTCCTTCTTCTTTTTCTTTTGTGCAACTTCTTTGGCGTGTGATGTGGAGGCGGCTGTTACGGCAGGAGTTGTTTTTTGTGTATTTGTAACGTCTACCTTCTTCTCTTGGGCCTCTTGCTTCAATTTGAAGTTTTGACTAAAAATGTTGAAAAGGAAACCTTGGAAACGTGCAACTTCTTTTGTGATGATCTATTTTTCATTTAGAATGATTAATGTAGAAAACTCACTATTGTTGAGATCTTTGTATCACCAGCAACTGCGCGCACAAGACAACCCTCTTTACCAAGTTTGGCATTTTTCTTCTTCTTTGGTTGTTGCTTTTTATTTTTTTTGTCTGATGACTCATTGTTAGATTCTTTTGGCACTCCTTTGTAGTACTTTTTTTTGTTTTCGTCTTGCTGGGGCTCTACTGGTGTGTCTAGGTTTTTGTGAGGATCTAAAATGTATTGTTACGAACATTTCTTCAAAGTAACCCATACGGAGCCTTTGTTTTTTTCGTATAGCTTCGATATTTCGGCAACAAAATCGTCAGGTCGTTCGATGAATACCATTGTTGTGTGATGACGTGCGTGGTTGTCCGACTCTTACAATAATGTACCAGCTCAGAGATATTCATGTTACTTTGATAATTAACATCACTTGGTATAACAAGTGTACAGTTAGCAGAAATTTACGTTATGCATGCTTCTCCGTCTTTGAGACCGATCAGTCTGGTTGCCTATCATTAGGTATATTTTTAGAACTAACGATTGATATTTGCTTTCATCGATGGCGCAGAATGGGGATTCATCATATTATGGAGGAGGTGCCAGTGGTACTCATAATACAAACATATTCGACCGACTTACCAACTTGGTTCGAATGCCGAACAGCTCGATTAAGCAGGAAATTGTCAGCCCTAAAAACGTAAACAATGTTAGCATCACAACAAACAAAGTACGAGTAAACACCGACGCCAGTAGCAGTAAAATCTACACTTCTAGTTGTTAGTATTTAAAATTGTAGCACGAAGGACCAGACATTTCTCAAATAAAGCTCCCAAACCAGGTACTATAACACAAGTGCGTGGGGCAAAATATCAACTACCCATCACATACGTGGTTGAAGAAGTAAAGAACTACTCTGTAGATGAAGCGGTGACACTAGAAGTTAACAAGGCCGACGAGAGCCTTAATTTGAGGTTAGGTTTTTTGTTTATTAATAATCATACTGAAAGCACTAGTGTGGATGAGCTAAAGTTGCAAGAGCAGATCGAGACCATTACTAGGACAACTAGTTCTCCCGTGCATAGGGATAGAGGTTCGTTGGAATCTAAAAAGAATGCAAAAGGGTTTCCTTCGAGATCCAACTCTGGATCATCGAGTCCAAGTCCATCTCCTCTTTCGACACCTCTTTCGACGCCACTTTCTAGTGTAATCATTTTCATTGTTACATACTTTTTAACTTTGATGTAGTCTGATGCAAGTCCATCATCCAGAGTGTTCAACACTAGAAATTCCGGACTTTCGGACACAAGCATGAGCGAAGACTACAACATTACGGCATCAAAGTTGGAAAGATTCAAAACACTTTTATCACGCCAAGATGTAGATATTGGTAACTTTTTAATAACATTCATACGTAACGCTTACAATAGACGAATTAAAAAAGCTGAGTTGGTCAGGTATTCCTTTCGAAGTTCGGCCTCTCGTTTGGAAGATTTTGATGGGATACTTACCTTGCAACCAGTCAAGGAGATCAGGTACGCAGGATCGCAAAAGAAAAGAATATCTAGCGCTAGTGAGCAAGTACTACGACGAAACACAAATGAAGAAAACAGAATACGAGAACAGCATTCAAAGACAAATTCACATTGACGTTCCAAGAACGAACCCCGACGTAATGTTATTCCAAAATGAGGACATTCAAGCAGCGTTGGAACGTATTTTATACATTTGGTCCATTCGTCATCCTGCAAGTGGTTACGTCCAAGGCATCAACGATCTCGTGACTCCATTCTTGTGCGTATTCCTTCATTCGGAACTCAAGGTTGACGTGCTTACGAAAGATGTAGGACCCATCAACAAGGACATTCTGACCAATGTTGAGGTTGACTCCTTTTGGTGTTTTAATCTATTTTTAGATTTCATACAAGATCATTACACTTTTGCTCAACCAGGAATACAACGCATGATTCACAAACTGGAAGAGATTATACAAAAAATAGACGAACCATTATACAATCACATACAGTCACAAGGGCTTCAGTTCATTCAATTCGCATTCAGGTGGATGAATTGTCTCTTGATGAGGGAGTTAAATCTTAAACTAGTGATCCGTTTGTTCGATGCATATCTGGCAGAGGGTCAGCACTTTGAGCAGTTGCATGTGTACGTGTGTGCAAGTTTCTTGAAAACATTTAGCGACAGACTTTGTTTGTTCGACTTTACTGAGATGGTTATTTTTATACAACATTTACCAACAAGAGATTGGACGGCGAGGGAGATTGAGACTTTGTTGTCCCAAGCGTACATGTTGAAGGAATTATATGACTCCAGCCCAAATCACTTATAAATATTGTAACCTTTATTTGTCTTGTTGCTTTTATTGTCATTTCTCTAATTGATTTTGGTGGAGACCTCACGTGAGGTCGACGACGATAATATTGTGCATGGGTTGACTGCATTTCCCCTTTACAATAATATGGAAAACAAAAAGAGAAAGCATGACAATGTTCCACACTCAGAAGATGTTAATAAAGCCACAAGAAATGATTCGTGTGAGCTTTTAGATGCCCTTAAGGATACAAAACTTTGGAGTTCAAGAAGAGATTTAATTAGGCTGATTGGAAGCAACAAGAATGCAGATGAGCAGATCATTAAAGGTTTGGTCATGCACCTAAAAGACAAGAAGCCTGCTGTTAGGGTGTCTGTTGCAGAGGCTTTGGGAGAGTTGAGTCATCATTCAGAGGATCTCATTACTACTATTCTTCTCCAGCTTTTGGAGAGTTATGATGGAACACCACATAGTATAGGATTTTCTTTTGAAAAGGTCACATGTCAAAGAAACAAAGACTTTGTAGATCATTGGCTTAAGATCATTTCAACTGTAAGCTCTCTTCTAAGGTCAAGTGCACAACCCAACATACGCAGATGTTGTATAGAGGTTCTTGGTGGCATAATGACTGCCATAACAATGCGTGCTTCAATAAAACACCATTACTTGATTGAGTCCAAAATAACTCCAATTGTTATAGATTATACAAATGACGACGATGAGTTGGTTCGGATGAGTGCCGCGGATGTATTAGGAAGAGTCACGGGAGATAAGATGGACGCAATTTCGGCTTTAGTTAAAATGTTAGAAAAGAATGATACATGTAGTGTACAATTAAAGATTGTTAGTTCTGTTGGTAAAATTGGAATGCCTTTGAGTGATAGAGTAAGAGAGTTACTAGAGAACGTCACACCAAATCACAAGAATTTAAAAACACTTGCCAATAAAATTTTGAATCAAAAGTATATTGTGGTTAGTTAGTCTGATTCATTGAGATGTAGTTGTTTGCTTTACAATTGGGCTTTAAACTTCTAGCTCTGTTATTTTTAGCTCATTAGAAGGCCTTTTATATTAATTTTGATCAACAAACAGCATTTAAAAAATGAGTAGATATACATTGCTTGTGGTTCTAGCTCTTTTGGTTATGTACATAGCTTTAACTGAATCATCAAAAAAGAACAACAAACAAGAATGTGCCAAAAAGTGCAAAAAGGAACTCAAGGGTTGCAAACTCGGTCCAGTTAAATGTGCCATGAAGGAATTGAAATGTAGACAGCATTGCATAAAATCTCCAACCAAACCTCCCACAAAACGTCCAACATCTGCACCGAAAGAAACTTTGAAGCAATGTGAACAAAAATGTGTCTCTTGCAAAGGCTTGAAGAAGCAAAAAAAGAAAGACTGCAAAAACAAGAGATCAAAATGCAAGAAAAAGTGTGAAAAGAAACACAAGAACGACTCCACCACTAAACCATCAGCAAGACCAACAATCAAACCTTCAAACTCAACACTCACCCAAACTTCTCTACCACCAGTTCCCATGGGTGCTCCTGTTTCTGTCGCCAGAGAGCACGCAGTAAACTGCAGAAAAATAGTTTGTGTGGATGGCGCAGATGGAGCAGCATGTCGCAGCCGACGTCGCAAATGCATTCTTGAAGGATTTATGAACACCAAAGGGAACTCAACAAATGTATAGAATCCATAAAAATATTAGAATTATCTTTATAAAGTATATTTACATTGTCTTTAGAAAACATTACACTGGCAGACGGGACATGATGATTTTGTCCTCAGCGCTCTATTTATACAATCTCTGTGGAAACGATGTAAACATGGCAGCGACGATACACAATCGCCACGTGCATAATCTTCCAAACATATTGGACATGATGCTTGATCTGCAATCATACCTTCTGCCAACTTCTCGCTACAGTACGGCGTCCCAGGCGGACTATCCGCGTTGTTGTCAACAATGTTGGGTGTGACGCCATCAATGGTTACCTCACTACTTTGAGGTATCTTGAACACAGGAAGCCTCGAAATTTCATTTTCGCTGGCACCTCTCCAGAATGCAGAGTCTTGTTGGTTGTCTAGTTCTAAAAGTGTCTCATAGTCGGCTTCGTTGAAATCACGATCGACCATTGCAAGCTGCAGCCGGTACAAATCAACTCCACGGCTTCTTAGCTGCTCTTGAAGCTCTAGTAGATGTGCCGTTGGTGTTGTCTGGCTGCTATTATGACTTAAGAGTGTGGCCATACCTAAACGTTGCATGTGCTCTCTGACTGCTTGAGCGGAGGTGGAGTTGCTGGTCATGAACCGTTGGACTATTCGTCTGAAACATAAGCCAAAGGCACAGCACATCATGCAAGAAATGAAAAAGATGTTTGGAATCATGATGACATAGGTAAATATACCACGATTATTTTTCGCAGCATCGTCAGCCTCTTGTCCAGGCGTACCTTCTGTTGGCTTTATAGTTCCAAGCGTGGCCAGGAACACTAGAAGCACAAACGTTATTTGTAGTAACACCAAAAGTAGCACCACTGAAAGAAGTATAAGCCTTGCTTTAGTACTGTCTGATATTCCGTTGGGGCAACAGCCAAACACTCTTTTAAAAAGAGGTGGTTGTGACACTTCATTATTTTCTTGCTGTTCGTCCCCATTCATTAGGAACGGTTGGTCATCTCCGTTGACATCAATTATCGCGTCATCGGCATCGACGTGTACTACGGTAGGGGTTGTGTTTGACATTTCCTTCAAAATTATAAACAATATTTAAAATAGATCTATTTTAGGCGACTATTACAAAGAAAAAAATTTATTGACCGAATCTCTGCTGACAACCAGCATACTGCAACAAGCATTTAGCAAAATCTTGATTAGAAAAACTTTTTAACGATTTTTTGACATGACTATAAGATGAATATAACAGTTGGGAATAAACACAACTTACGATATTTCTACGTAACGTAAATGTAAGGGAGAGAATCCATACAAGGCCTTAATTGGTGCGATAAGAATCATAAGATTAGGTTCGCTGAACATTTCGTGACGAAAAACTACAAAATTAAAAAATGTTTTATTGATGTGTTCTTACCTGTGACTTGTTCTGATACCATCTCTTTTATTTGGTCTTCACTCTTGTTGGATCCATCGTATCTTTGAATGATGCGGCTAGCAAGTTGAGCAATGTTGGGCTTGCCTAATGAAAAGTGACTTAGGAATGCCAGCTCCACATCACCAGATTCATTGGGCTCCATTTTCTTGTTCACATGTATTGTTTTTGTATTTTTGTGGCAAGGGGTTGATATTTTGACTACTAAGGAGTGTTGTGGTTTTTCTGTGAATAGTGAATGATTGCAATTTTGAACTAGCTTCTCTTGAATTGCATCAATATTGCTTTCAAATTTTCCTTAAAATGTTATAATCGTTACTTATCGTAACTTACCTTCGCAATCATATATGCTTATTGAGTTGATGTGGCAAGATATGCACCAAAACACGATTTGTGATAATTTGTCAGAAAAATCATCAATATCACACCCAATATCACCCACTAAAAAAGCAATGTGTTTGGGCAGCTTCATATTTGGAATAAGTTGTTCCACGCGCTTTACGTTGTCGGAGCCGAAATGCTCTATTATTCTATCTACTAGATTCCATATTCTATACTGCACGACGGAGTATATCGTTATAACAAGATAAAGTGGGTACAAAAGACCTCTTAGTGAGTCAAATAATAAAGACATCAATGGTTGATTGTTACAAATCTTTATATATGTAGTGCACATTTTTACCTAGCTAGCATAATAGGGTGTCTCTCGTAGAACGTTGAGTGCCTTTGAAACTTCTCTGTAGAAATTATCCTTATCCACCTTTACAATGTTGTTTTCTTTCAATGTGTGCTTGACCTCATCAACATTTCTCCTGCTTACTCTAAGATTTTCCAAACATTTGGCTAGTTGATCAATGTTGATGTATCCTTTACCGGTTACGTCAATTAAATCGAACATGGTCTCAAAATCCTGTTTGTTTAGAATCTCATTATTCTTTTTCTTCTTCAAATTTTCAAGTAAAAGTATCAAATAAGAAGTCGGGTTTTCTGGTTTCTCCACCAACAAACTATTTAAAAGATATTCCATTAACTCATTGATCTTATTTTGTGCCATGTAGTTTTGCACCTCAGTTCTGCCCTTTAAATACTAGCGACTGTTAAAAACCACAAACAAAAAACATACCAAAGAGTTTTCCTCATGACATATCGCCTTATTTAATCGCCGTGCTCCCTCTTGTAAAGTAGAATTGTTATCGACATAAACCAAAGGAACATTGTATTTATTAAGGTACCTCTCAAACTGCTCTTGGGCTTTATCGGATTGAGAGTGAATACTCTGCTCAACAAGTCTCTCGACCTCCACATCGTTATACACACCCAGATTTTTAAGACGCTCCTCCACCACTTTTCTTGGAGATCTCACAAACACAACTTTAACGTTCGCTTTTTTGCTAAGAGACCGTATAGCATCATGTAGCAACGAATAATTTTGGCCTGTAGTATCTGGTCTATTTAACTCAATATTAGCAGGAGGTAACTTGATTGCACTTGATAAATTTATTACAAGCTTTTGTTTTTTCATGATGGCAGTGTTCACCTCAAGTGCTGGTATCCCACGATAAGTCCTGCCATCAATATCTATCGATTGCTGTACAAGCACGCTATCACTAGTGTCTGGCACAACTTGTTGTAGTTCGTTAAGCTCTCTCCAAATGAATAAAAAGTTTCTGCTCTTTATTCTGGTAGAGAACTCTGATGGTGTCAACGTCTGAAAATGTTTGTTGCTGCTGTATAGATGTTTCATGTCTGTCGGGCATGAAATAATGGTTGTTGAAAATAGGATATCATCGCTAGAGGTTTGAGATTGGAGAGCTTCAAACAAAGTGCTCTTCCCACACCCTTTGGGTCCAATCACTAGGAAGACATCACTTTTGTCTGTATTCATTTTTTACAATTAGGTTAACCTTATTTCGGCGCTAATGCGAAAATCAAATTTTTTAAAAGCATCAAAACGACGCCTCGTTGATTTAGACGAGAAATAAGCGCTTTGTGATAGAAGGTTCCATTATTCAAGAATTTGAAACGTCCTGGTCAATCTGTCAAAGGTCAATTATTGCTTACAAAAAAACAAATGATAGACACAAAAACCATTATTGGTATATCGATATTAGGGGGATGTCTTCTTATTGTTGTTATACTGATAATCATCGCAATATTGAGACGAAAGCTTAATGCCCGTCCAGTTCTAAATCCTATAATGGACCTCACCCCTAACAGGAAGGCCCGGTACGACTTGGACGAAGTTGAAGAACTCGAACACGATCCACAAAATATATGGGATAGAGAAATCGCTGAAATTGTGCAACCTTCGGATTTAAGAGAGGTAATAATTCGTTCTCCAAAGTCACCAATAAGGGCCAATAAATCCCCTTCAACACCATCTGTACAGAACCCGAAAAGCCCGGTTGAAGGCAGAAGGCCCACGCCAAGAGGGACACTCGTTTATAACGATCTGGAAGATGACGATGGTGAAGGATTTTATAATAATGGCTTTTCGTTGCCCTCAGCGGGCAAGATGAGGTCTCACGTCCGCTACGCCCAAGCGTTTTTCGATAACGACGATGTGTGGGATGCACAAGTAGAATTCGAAAATGAATATCACGGTAATGAAGATACACTCACAGTTTCATCACCTACAAACGACAACAATTTAAGTTCGAGAGCCAAGGAAAAACTGGATCGGGTTCAATTAAAATTAGAGAAGGCTGGCGCTAAAGTTCAAGATGGCTTTGGAAAGTTCAACGATAGAGTGGATCGGTTTAAGAAGCGCATAAAGAGAAAACAAGATGTAGCAACAGAACAACCAGTCAAGTTTAATTGGAAAAAGCAACAAGACCAACCAGCGGCATCACCACAGAAACCAGTAATTAAAAGAAAAGACACTGCTACTGATTTGGAAGTGGCCACACAGGACTTGGTAACGGATCATCTGGTAGGAGACGTCAAGACGGATTATGAAGACGAACTTGCAGGTGCTGGTCAACTCACACACCGGAGAAAAATACTTTTTGAGTTTTTACACACTGAGCAGAGTTATGTATCCACACTTGATTCATTGTTTGCGTACTTTGTTGATCCTCTAGATGAAGATCCATCTCAACATGGAGTCAACGAAAAATTCGTTCAGGCTTGCTTTTTGGAAATTGGAAACATTAGAGAAATGAACACCACCTTCCTTCAGCAGTTGGAAAAGATCATTCCCGACAATGATGACGACGCCACTTGCGAAAGAGCGCTTAGCGAAGAGATTATAAAGTGGTGTGCTGCCTTTAAACTATACGTTCCCTACATTAATGGATATCAAGACATTATGAGGAAAATTGCAGACAAGAAGAAGAAGAGTTCCAAATTCAGGGACTTTTGTTTGGAGAGAGCAGAAGTCATGAAGGAAGCACGTCTGGGTCAACTATCGGGTTTAATGATAACGCCTGTCCAGAGAATAGTGAGTTACCGATAATTACAATTCTAACATTGTGTAGCCGAGATATCAATTATTATTGGATTCGTTGGTTAAGGCAGATGCACTACGTTCTCAATCGGACATGAACAGATTACAAGCGGCGCTGGATATGATTAAGGAAGTGGCTGAATACTGTAATGAAAAGGAGAGAGAGTTAGAGAGCATGAATAAAATGTTCGAACTTAGCAAAGCACTTCACAATAAAGAATTAATTAAACCTGGTCGCATTCTGATGCTTGAGAATTTGAACATGCAATACGAACAAAGAAACTCTAAATGTGGCGCTTGTAATTTGTACTTGTTCAATGATTTGATGGTTATACAGAAAAAGAGCAGTATTAAAAAACCTCGTGAGATTGTGATTGACTCCAATGTTGTTGTGACTGCTTGTGATGAGTGTGCGTTTAAAGTCTCTACGAAGGATTTGTTGGAATCTCCGGACCAAAAAGTGAGGGTTAGCAGCAATGCACCCAAAGCCAAAGGTGATTACTTGATGAAGTTTATTTGTAGCACACCACAGGAACGTAAATTATGGTTAGATTCAATCAAAAAGGCTATAGACAAATCGAGTGGTGAGCACTCTCTTGTATAAATAAAAATTTTTCACAGACAGTTTGAAAGAAACATCAGATTTTGCTTTTGTTGATTGGTTAGTTGCAAAGACTTTTATGTATATACAAAAAATCAAAAGTTTATATAATAATATACAAATGCAATTTTCACAAAGAACGACACTGCTGGGATGGGTTGGACGACTTTCTTCTCGATGCCGATGCAAATCTTCCTGATGATGAACGGATCAACTTGGTTTGGGGTGAGGTTGGGCTTGGTGGGTCTTGTTTGAATTCATCATACTCTGAGTCTTCAAGGACTCTTTTGATTTGATCAGCCCTCATGGCTTGCTTTTTAACCTCCTCATCCACTTTCTCTCCAAAAATAGCTGTTGCTTGGTCAATCATTGTTTGAAGTATAATGTTGATTTGCTGGTTGTCGCTGTCTGGGTTCTACACGAGTTAATGAAGCATGAAGTAATAAACATACGTATTGATTGAACAGGATGGGGGCAAAAATTTCATAGAGGCTCTTTGTGGTCATATCATTCACATCTGTGAACATGGTGATTCTTTGTAGTGTTCGGAACAGGCATTGGACGAACTTTTGGTAGGAGGGGGACAAAAGTTCAAGTTGCTTAATTAGCATCTTCAGTCTTGCACTCATGTTGGTTATACCTACAGTTGTTAACCTTAATGCTAAACCAACACAAACAAACCTGAGCAAGCAATGACTTTGGTACCCACTTCTTCACCGAAAGGTAAGTTATTTTTCAGGAACCTCTTAAGAAGAGTAGAGGACACGCGGATATTATAGGAAGCATTGTCAATGAAGCCAAAGCGTTCAATCTAATTAGTATGTGAGTGAACTTGATTGTATGAAGAATACTTACCTCAGACTCAGCCTTCTTTATGTCATCGGGGTTCGGCTCTTCAGCAAACATTCTCTTGACTTCAATGCCCTTCTCCTCAATGAACTCAAGAGTGCGCCATGCAAACTGTGGTATTTCGTCGGTAGCGGCCTTGTATGCAAAGTTCTTTGTACAATAAACGTTGTTAGCGGGTGCGGGTAACTCCGATAGTTCATCCTTGGAGACCTCTCCGAGAACCCTTGATGCGCTCAAACTCTTCCTTCTCATGCTCATGTTTTAATTTTTTTATACGTCAAATTGCTGTCAGTCATTGCGGAGAAAATCTAACATTTCGTCAAGTAAAAATAGAATGGCATAGCATTTTGCGACGTCCATTTACTAGATTTGCTTCAAATTAGCCTTCGGAGGAAAGGACTATCACTCATGCGGTCATGATATTCCCAAAAGGGCGAATCATTAGCGCCCCTGTGGTGGCAATGACGTAGCGGCCATGCTAAACTCCAAAATCATAAACGAGTCAATCGCTGCCATCCCCTTCGTCTCGTTTTGGGCCACTATTCAGTGACAGTCTGTCATTCTTAGTATCCCCCACAGCTTAACAAATAAGGCGTAGCCTGGTAATTTGGAGAAATAATGGTCGCCATCAAAAATGAATGACAGTTAAGAAAAATTCGAAAAATTCTTTTTTCAAATATTGAAAAGAATTTGAAAAAATTAATTTTAGAGCATTCTTTATATTAGTTAAAAGCCACTATTTAAAGAGTAGGTTCATCTTGAACTCTCATCATAAAAGTGAAGAACTTCTTTTCATCAAGGATTCCCCGCTTCCATTTTAGGCAAGTGCTCAACTCCATTTTCAATCAACTCACATTACAACTACACTTCGCATACCATGGTAAATCTTGCTCCTCCTCCATCACGCTATTGTTAATTGGTGTCATTGGTGTTATTATTTGGATTGAACCAGATCCATTTCGTGATAAGAGTGGTGCTTTCTCTTCTGTTCTCGGTCGCATTTCCTGAGAAAGTTGGAGGTCAATTAAAAAATCTATTCAAAAATTTTAGAAGATGTTATAAATGTAACAAACTGGAAGTTTTAAATAAAGGAGACTCAGGACCAACTTCAATCTCCTGGTTGTATTGTTTTAATTTTTCTTCGAGTACAATGCTTGAGTCTTGTTTCCTGGTATCACAGGTACATTTGATATCTTTTAATAGTTGAAATGCAATGTCATTGCTGATTGTCTTGTGCTCTGTTACCACAAAGTACGTTAAACCGTTCGAGTGAAAATAATGTACTATCCAACTTGATAACTTGAGTATATGAAACAAAATCAATATACCTTTCGAATGTGATTGTTTTTTGGTGCTGGTGTCTTGGAATTCTGTTGCAAAATGTTAAAATCCTGTTCGACAAATACTTTCTGTTTTTTGGGTATGAGGCTATCATCGCTCCTCTGCTATTTGATACAAGTGAAAAAATGAAGTAGGGCCCCTTTGTTTTCGCATGTGTAGTATCTATATGTAGCATTTTTTCGGGGGAATCGATTATTTCAGAAATTGTAAAGTTTTAACGGTATTTGACTTACAAATTGCAAACACTATGTGAACCCACCACACTAATGACACTTACCTCATTGTACAGCTTCCGTTCACGAAACCAAAATTTTAATCAAAAGGGAACATAATACATCACAATTTAGCGAACGGCATACATTTAAAAAACTAAACAGTGCCAGTAATTTAACAAATTTGTACACAGTATTTAAATCATTTATAACATTTATTGTATACAAAATAAAATTTAGGTTTCAATTTGATGCGTTCTTCAATTCATTTATACTATTGGACAGCCGCGAGCTCGTTCCTAGGGCCAGTGTAGACATCAGCCCACACGCTATGAAAAAGGGTGTGTGCATTGTGAAAATGTTCGAAGCACAATAAGATAGTATTGTCCCGGCCGAGAAGGTCGCAACAGCCCTTGCGATGCAACCAGCACTATTGCTGAATCCCATCACAGTGCCCACTTTACCGTGTGGGGCTGCATTATTTATGAGAATAAACACGGCGGTGAACGTCAACATTGTTGTGAACATTCTAAAGAAGCAATAAATGGCCAAAATGATCCATAGTACAACACCGCCTGCATGATTATATACAACATTTAAAAGTGGAGTAAATGTGAATGGCAATACACAGAGGAAACCTAAACGGAAGGTATCTAATTTACCAAGTTTTTCTGCAACATATCTAAAACAAGTAGGTTGTATCAACAATAAAATACCCTGCATGGTGTTATAGATACCAATGGTTTGATTTGTAAAAGACAGACCACCACTTGCGGACGGAATGATGCTCCAAAGAGGGAACAACTCCTCTTGCATTGTATCGCAGGCCGAACAGAAAAAGTATAATGTGCAAGTAATAATTACCTCCTTGTCACTACAAGCATCTATAATTTCGTACACTGCATTTTTTAGCGTGGTTAATAAATCTTCTTGTGTCTTTTCAAGTACCGGTCCTTCTATTTCAAGTTGTTCATCATCGTTGGTGTCCACTTGGGCGACCTGTACAAAGTCATCTTTACAATCTTTTACAATATCCTTTTTATCCTTCATGAAGATCATACACATAATAAGGGCGACGATTTGAAAAAAGGCACAGAACAAACAAGGGAGTATGTATGGATACATTCTAAAGAAGGGAATATCGAAGGCAGAATACACTTTTGCTGGTCTTGACAACAAGCCTCCTATGGCGGGACCCATGATGGCACCTATCCCAAAGGTCAAACCATAGTACGAATAGGCATAAGCTTGGTTTGTGGAATCCGTTATATCAGCCAAATATGCCTTCCCCGTGCTCACATTACCGTTAAAAGTGCCACAAAGCGTTCTGAACAGAACAGCCATACCAAAGGACCGAGAAAAGCCGAAGGCAATCATGGTGGCGGAAGTACCGATGCAGCTCACCAAAAAGACTTTACGCTTGCTGAATTTATCACTCACGTATCCGAATACAAAGCCGGAGAATAGCTGTGCCAGAGCAAAACATCCCGCCAATTGCCCTGCATAGTACCCTGCATCTTGCTCCTTTTCAGCAAGTCCAAAGTCCATTATCATAAAACCCACAAAGGGGAAGAGAAAGCAGTAATTAAATCCCTCAGTCATGAAAATAAAACAGACCGCGATCAATCCACCCATTGGAATCGGTGTCATTGGTTTTTTATCAAGGTTATTCTCAACTGCTTTTTGGTCGTCATCCGGTTTATGTTGTTCTGTATCCTCACTGCTGTCCAGTAGTTCGACATTTTCGTTTTCGCTATCACTTTCGTATTCGTCGTTCTTCGTGACTGTTGAAGTCATGACTGTTGGGTGTTATTACTTTTAAGCACTTGAAGGTTGACTGGTTATGAAATAGTTCCTGACAGAAATAACCAAACATGGAGAAACAAGAGTGATAAAAATATCTGACAATTACATGTCGTGAAACGACGCGACCAGTCAAAGTTACTGTGATAAAGAAAGATTTAGGTGTCTTACCTTTCAAAGTCAATGGACATCATCGGCGGCCAAACTCAATAGCTATTTAAGATAATTATCCATCCTTATATAAAGAGTAAGGAGTCCTATTTTCCCTCAAAATTTGTTTCACTCCCCGATGTATACCGGAATTTGACAACTTGTCTTTATCAAACCAGAAAGTAATCACCGTTTGATCACAAAGCATGTTTGTGGTAGTTAGAGAGTGACAACGATGTAGTGGGAAGAAGAGATTATGGAATGAATAATTCTGTATGATTATCGACATAGAGGAAGTTGGAAAGGTTGGATTCTCAGAGTAACTTTCAAGAGAAAGGCGATTCGAATGTAGAAGAGACAAGTCGATAATAATCTCATTTACATCGGAGAAGGATGCTGAAGCTGTTACGCACGGAGATTGCGGTTATGCCATCTTTCTCTACAGCGCTGCAATTGATTATCCGTCTATTAGTACCTCAACAGCAGTTGCGACATCGCTTGCTTATGATCAAGATGGAAAATTTGAATGATGACGAAAGATCGTCAGAGCACAATTCAAACGATGACTGTCAAATTGCTTGTAATAAAATAATCTAATTTGTCCAAATTCTAATCATTCACTCAATCAAGTTCACATTAATTGATGAAGCAGTTTGAAAAAGTACGTAAAGTATTTTTGACAGTATGTTTCAGTTAAGATTATAAAGTTTATTAGTTTTTGATTGTAAATGTGGTCAACTAATATATTTGAAATTCGAGGCTCTTTTGGAGCTTGTGATTGAAATGCTCAAATACTTGGTGTCTAAGAATCCAAAGCTCAATCATTCGGATTTAAAGGAAAAAGCAACAGAAACATTAAAGAGTGTCTTTAAACTAGAGAGTTTTAGAAGCCAACAGGTACGACAATTATGATTTCATCATTAATTTTGTTTAGAAACAAATCATTGAGAATGTTTTGGCTGGGAAAGATACTTTTGTACTAATGCCTACAGGAGCAGGGAAATCTCTCTGCTACCAACTTCCCGGCGTTCTGCTCCCAGGAGTAACTTTTGTTGTTAGTCCCCTTATCGCATTGATGGTATGTCAATCTTTCATCAGTATTTCAACCCTACCTAGCAAGATCAAGTGACTGCTCTACAAAAGAAGGGTGTTAATGCCTCATTCTGGAACAGCTCCCAAAAAGTATCTGAAGTGAAAAAAATTGAATCAGATTTATCATCTCCAGCACCAAAAATGAAACTGCTGTATGTTACACCAGAGTTGATGATAACAGAGAAATTCATCAAAATAGCAAGCGTCTTATCTTCGCGTGATCTATTGTCCTTGATAGCAGTTGATGAGGCTCATTGCATCTCTAGTTGGGTACGTACATTGTTTTTTCTTACAAGTATTAACATTCACAAAGGGTCATGATTTTAGACCATCTTTTAGAAAGTAAGAACACATTAAAATCATTTTATTGATTGTTTAGATTGGTTGAGGTAAAGAAGCAGTTCCCAAATACACCAATCATTGCCTTAACTGTTTGTTTACATTCTTCCTCATTCTAATCACAAAGTAGGCAACGGCAACACCAGTTGTAAGAGAAGACATTGTCACTACGCTTGAGTTGAAGAAACCAACAATTTTCGTGGCTTCGTTCAGTATGTCACTTTTAACATTCTTTTCATCATTTTCACATAGACCGACCAGAGATCACTTATGAGACGCGTTATAAGGAACTTTTAACTGATCCAGTACTTGATTTAAAATTATACCTTGATGAAAGGATGAACCAATCAGGAATCATTTACTGTCGCACCAAGGAACAAATTTCACAATTACAACAAGACTTGCAAGAAAAGTACAGCGTCAAATCCTATCATGCAGGCATCAAACAATCAGAACGAAATCAAGTCCAATCAGAGTGGCTCTCAGGAAGTGTCAAAATCATTATCGCAACCATCGCCTTTGGAATGGGAATTGACAAATCAAACGTTCGCTTCGTTGTACATTTCGGATTACCAAAATCATTAGAAGGTTTCTATCAAGAGAGCGGCCGTGCAGGTAGAGATAAACAAAAGTCACATTCCTTGCTGTACTATAGCACCAAAGAAAAAGATAACGTCTTGTTCCTGTTAAGCAAGGACAGCCACGATAATGAACTACGAAAGAAGACTGTTAGTGATGCCTTTGCAAAAGTGGTTGAATACTGTGAAACTGCACATTGTAGAAGAGATTTTGTATTAAAATACTTTGGCGATCCTAGTGCTCCTAAATCCCAAAATAATACTTGTTGTGATTTTTGTTCTAATCCTGAGCGTGTGAAAAAAATGGTCAAGGATGTTGCTTCTAATTCTAGTAGTCTATTTCGAAAATCTAATTCTGTTCTTGGCGCTCAACCCTTTCAACAAACAAAATATAAAACTGTGTATGAGGGATCCGGTGGTAGTGGCTTTGAATATGATCCTGATGATTATTCGCTGACGCAGCCTGCGGAGGTGGATGAAGAGGTAGATGACTTTCAAAAGAAACTAAGAGCGTCTAGAATGTCGCAGCCCGGAAGCATGAACAAGACTTTTAATCCAAGAGCAATCATGAAGGCAAGTACGTTGGCCAACATTAAAACGAGTGGTGTGACTAATTTGTTGAGTACTGGAGGAAAAAGCAATGGTGTTGTTAACTTGTTGCAGTCGACTGGTGGTGATGGGTTGAAGAGGAAGAGAGAGGAAGATACTTCTAGTTTGTTTAAGCAGTTGAAGAGAGAGGAGAGCAAGAATGGTGGAATGAGGATGGCTACCAGAAACTTGTTGAGTGCACCTACTGCAAACAAGATGATGAGGATGGAAAAGAAGTGATGTGTTGTAATTTGTTTGTACAATGCTATAAATAATCTTTTTGTAAAGTTATCGAATTGAACTTTAAGTTATTCGGCGCTTTAATTTCATTCCTTGATTACAGAGTGGCTAGCTGTTTGATGAGTTTTAAAGACAAGAATTTAGTACTGCAGATTGCGTCTGATATCCACCTGGAGATAATATGGGATTATGATGTTAAAATAATCGGTAATTGTATTGCTTTGGCTGGTGATATCGGAAATCCTTATAGGTCTAACTACAAAAGTTTCATTTGGAAAATGAGCATGTATTTTGATGAAGTCTTCGTAGTCGCAGGTAATCATGAGTATTATTCTAATGAAATAGAGGAGACAGATAGTCATATTTCGAAACTGTGCAGCCAATACGAAAACGTTCATTTTCTTCAGAGATCCACTTTTTTATACAAACATGCCAGTGATTTGCCTATTCGAGTTATTGGTTGCACATTATGGAGTTCGATTAGCGAAGAAAATTCTTCCCACATTTCAAATCATGCAAATGACTACAATAAAATTAGTATTAAGGATGCACAAAACCATCAAATTAGAAAATTGAAAGTTCAAGATGTCAACAGAATACACAAACAGGACGTAAATTGGTTGACAAGAGAAATTCACGAAGCAAACGAAAAAGGCGAAAGAGTAATCATTATTTCTCATCATGCTCCACTGTTAACGTGCATCAACCCTGCTTTACAACATGATAAAATGAACCAAACTTCGGCAACTGATTTATCATCAATCGTCAACTCTTGCAAAATTGATTTATGGGTTTATGGACATACACATTACACCAAAGTCCAAGTTTTGAACAATACAATTTGTGCAAGTAACCAGGTTGGACACAAGCACGAACAAGAAGTTGGCTACAAAGAGTCTCAATGCTTTATGTTCACACAAGACTCCTGTCAGCACATTGAATAGGCTTAAACTCAAAGAAATTATCTACTTCACAAAAATTGACTCCAGTTATAAATTTGAAAAAATAATTTAGTTACCCAAAACGACTAGAATTATTGTTTCTTAGTGTTTTTGCGTTACCAAAAGCCTCTAAAATTGGGTTGGACTTTAAGACAGTCTGCTTGACCATCTGTTCACTCTGTCTCTCTTCATACCTAAATATACATTTTATATGGGCATTCTAGGTGCCGCTTTTCGTATCATATGTAGGGGGCATTTTTGGAACTGGCACCCAGCAGCACCCAAGAAAAAAAAGGTGCGGTTTGGGTAAAAGCGCGAAATATTGAACACTTTTATGGGCACTAAACCATAAAACGCCCACGATTTGGTGGCTTTCTTGAAACCAACCTTCACTTCCTCGTTTTACAATGGCAGTATTTATCATGCATTATATTACATTCCTACATAACTTAAAAAAATGGTGAATTTACTATTAATAGATTCTATGTTAAAATTTTTTAGAAACTAACACAGCAGTACTGTTCCGTACTTTTACATCGATGACCGAAAACACAGAAACTAACTTACTCTCCTCAACTGATGACATGGATGACATGAATGACATGGACCTGTCCATCAATCTTTCCAACATCAAAGTAGAGAAGTTGGTATCTGCAAAGATTGCAGTATACATAACAGCAGCCTCAGTAAACTTAGTGGCTTGGATATTTGAGGTAGCGGAGTGTTTCGGGTTATTGGGACAGATCTCTGTCTATAGAATGGAGAACCAGATAGCGGGAAGGCTGAGGAGGAAGAGGTTAAGAGAAGGGCTACCTGCTCTTGGTAACAACTGGGTTGTTGCCATGAAAGTACACCACCGTTCAGCAAGAAGAATAAATCTCTTCGCGACTATCATGGCATTACATTTTCTGAAGTTGGAATACATCAGCAGAAGGACTAGATTTTGGAATACTCCCAATAATCTTAGTCTAATTGATGCACAACATCCTGGTGGCCCTATTATCCAGTATACCAACTATGTTGGTGTTGTCATTGCTCCAGTGGTCGCACTTCCACCTGTAGTTTATATAAACGTATATGCAAATATGGCTCAAACTGCTGACGACATGTGGTCTCTAAAGTTTTCTGATAATACCATAAGTGTCTTTGGAACTGCGCCTATAGGACTTGACTCGATTGCATTCTTGCGGCCACCAAACACTCTTAATGCGGACTATAGAAATATTAGATAGTGCATTGTAACCAATATAAAAGAAGTTTCAACAAACAAAATTAGCCAAATACCATCACCTGTATTTATAAAGTTAAAACTCCTTCTCAAGTCTTCCCATATTGACCAAAGTAACCTCAAGTTCGAAGATTGTCTTGCAAACATTTTGTATTAATGGTTGTAATTTGTGAGGTTGGCAGTGCTCTTGACATCCGTTATCAGTACTCAACAATTGCGACACCTATGTGGCAAAATTTCTAGACAACTCCATAATGTATAATTGACCATTCAGACAGTCTGTTATTTTAAGGAGAGGCAGACAAAACAATACTCGGTTGTATGTCCACTAATTTGTTTTGTGTTCGGAAAATAGTTATCAGATCAAAACGTACATCTGCAAACCATCAAGCGTCACAAAATTAAAGGGACCATGTCACAGCCTGTGAGGGAGAAGTCTATCTTTGAAAACCTGGAAAAAAGTGAGCAGTCTGAGATCAAGACAACCTGGACAGAAATAAGATTTCCGCATTCACACCATGAAGAACATCCAAACAACTGATTTATAAAAGTTCCTTAATTTATTACATTATTTAGTTAATTTATACTCTTCTTGCAATGCAGTGACCAATGGCCATGAAGAAGAAGAAGCATGTTGGTACCAACCACAAAACGGCCGCACCAATTTCAAGTGAACGTGATGCAAAGTAGTCGTGGCTACCTCTGTACCTTGTGTCGAATAGGATGGATCCCAACAAGAACAAAGTTACGGCAACGAGGTAGAATTGCGATAGGATGGAGTTGGTCCATGTTGCCAACAAGTTGAATCCTAGTTTTCTCTTGTATGGTGTTGCGACATTTGGAGCGGGTTGGCTACCGGCGACTCTGGCTTCGTTTCCACCTGGAAGGTATACGTTCTTGTATGTGTTCATTTGTTCCCATCTGACTCCAATGTCTCTAATAATAACTGCTGCCAACCAAATGCTGCTTGCAATAATCCACAAGATTTCACCTGCCCACCTTGGGTGTCCATATGAACTCAACCAGCAACCGGCACCTGCAACGAATAACATCATGACGATGATTTCGGCTAACAAATAAAAGAACATTATTCCTCTTCTCACTGTGCGTGTCTCTGAGTTTCCAAAGGAGGCGATGGGGGCAATAAACTTGAGTATGCTGTTGGCAAGCCAGAAAGAGAAACCAATAATAAGTAGGACACCGATTGATGTTGCATAGAATGCTCCATCGTGTAACAAGCAAGCCATGGCTGCAATAATAAGGATGCTACCGATCCACAAGCAAATGGAACCAAGAACGGTCATCACGGTTTCGAATCGTGAATACTTCTTATTTGATGATACGTAGTTTGTTGGTGCAACGGTCAATGGAAGAATGGTGGTGGGTTGATCTACAACTGATACGAATGTTGTTGTTGGCATTTGTGTTACCACTGTTTGTGTAGTCACGGATCCTGGACCCGTCATGGTCTTCTCTGGAGCGTAATAATTGTTGGTATCTGCTAGGGTAGCCATAATGTTGTGTTTTTTTGTTTGAGTTAAAGCGAGAATGACCGAAAATAAATAGATAGCAATCTTTTTTTAGTGCCAATTTTATTTTTGGTTCCTTATTTTAGAATATCCGAACGAAAATAGTTTTATTTTTACAATTCTAGGAAGCGGCGAATCTGATCCAAACACAAGGATCTACCATCAAACAACATTGTGAAAATACAAAAGTTTAAATCCGTAATATAGATAATAGATTTTATATTAATTAGTTGATGAAAATATTCAATATTTCACAATTATGCATTTATTATTTTCTACTGTCGAGTGATTAAACTAAATACAGAGCACAACTTCCTTCTTATAATGTCTGCTCTTAATGTCCTACTATACTTGTTAATAAGAATGCATGTGCTATGTAACAATATCCACGCAATCAAAGTGTAAAATATAACTTGTGTGTCAGAAAGATCGCAGTTCCTCTCATCAATGATGAAAGTCAAACATATCATTTGCCCCTAAAATATGATTTTCGATCGCATATTATCAAACGTGGTTATGTGGCTACTGGCGTAATTTACTTCACTCCAATAATCTATTCAACCAATTTCTATCACATTTTACATAAACTTCAGTTCTTACGATTCAAAATCCAACAAAAGGAAACAATTGGTTCCATCGTAGCTTCCTCTCATTTGCTCCCACCTATTCTTTTCCAACTCAACCACATTACAAATCAATAGATTGACTGCTATTTCAGTTAATCTGCTTGATTCGTTTTGCGACATGATGAGCAATCAACACACTTATTCCAACACTAAATTAATTAATACATATTTCACTTCTAGAGAAACTTAACTTTGCAATGAAAGATTACGCTTTGAACACCAGTATTGGTAAGTAATACTTATCGATCGTATTATATTATTAGCGTTATTTATTTTAAACACCGGCGCAGGTCGGATTATCCGAAAATCCGATTTCACGCGCCAACTATGGATAAAGACAGTCTTTATTTGTACGAAAGAGCGTAAATAACTCCTAAAGCTAAATTTACCAGTGATATAAATACAACACGAAAAGTACAGGAGTCAAATAATACTAAAACAATATGAGCACACTTGGCGAAGACGAAAGAGCTCAAGACAACACAACAGTCACATCAGATACAGGATTGCGTGGGATGGATCTTATACCAGCACCTGGCAGCAACAACGATCAATCCACAATGGAAGGTAGAGAAGCTCAGAGGAATCAAGTAGACCGCGATGCACAGAAACCAAACATTGTTCCCGGACACGAAAATGGCAAACCTGTCGAAGAAGACGAAGTACCCGACGAAGATCCAAGAAAACCTAAACTCCGGCTTGGTCCTTTATACCTTTTAAAAATTGTAGGAAGAGAATGGATACCAATCCCACTCGCCGCAGTATGTGCAGGAGCTGTTGGAGTCGGCCCTTTACTATTTTTTGAGGTACTTGGTAGTTTGTTCAATTCCATCGGAGGTTCAGGCAGCAGTGTTACAGACCAAACTTCACGAGCCGCTCTCTATATTTTCATCATCGCATTGGTTACCATGGTTCTTGAATTTGCAGCACAAGGGATATTTTCACTTCAATCCCACAGAATCGGTAATAGAATAAAAGCCGCCTACTTCAATAGTGTCACCATGCAAGAAATTGGTTTTTTTGATATCAAAAAGGCTGGTGCCATTGCCAACTCTTTGGGTGATGACATTTCGAAAATCACCGACACTCTCGGAAACAATTTCCATGACCTCTGTCAATACACCATACAGTTTATAGTGGCCATTATACTTGCGCTTGTGGCCAATTATGCTATGGCCCTCTT
This sequence comes from Acrasis kona, assembly GCA_026419775.2. NCBI lineage: Eukaryota > Heterolobosea > Eutetramitea > Acrasida > Acrasidae > Acrasis > Acrasis kona. Next base: position 37,448 of record JAOPGA020000995.1, read on the forward strand.
CAACATGATTTGCATTCCAGTAATCCTCTTCATACTAGGCATAGCAGGCACACTTCTTCAAAAACTGGGAGGTAAACAGGGTCGTCTCATGGGCGAAAGTATATCCACAGTTAACGAGGTTATCGGAAGCATGCGTACCGTGAGAAGCATGGCCGGAGAAAAACGTGAAATCAAACGCTATTCGAACAACCTCGCAAAAACAAGACCACTTTACCTCACCACAGCACTAGTACAAGGAATTGCATTCTCCGCTGTAACATTTACGATTTGGGGATGCATTGCAATGGCTTTTTGGTTCGGAGGCCTCATGATTGGATGGGGTAGGTTAGATGTAGGAGGTTTCTTAAAGTGTTACGGTCTATCGCTACTAGGCGTTCTTGCGTTAGTACAAGCCTTTGCAGTCCTTCCTGAGGTCATCGGGTCGTTAGCATCCATCAACATTCTTCTAGAAGTCATCAAAAGAGAACCCGCCATACGTTTCAAGGGAGGAAAGAAATTAGACGAAATCGAAGGAAACATTGAGTTCGAAAATGTAACGTTCAGGTACCCCGCAAGACCAAAGCAAGCCGTACTTAAGGAATTCAACCTCAAGATTGAAAAGGGAACGAGCGTGGCCCTGGTCGGTCAATCAGGAAGTGGAAAGTCCACCATCGTCGGATTAATCGAAAAATGGTACGAACCAGAAAGTGGAAAAGTAACATTAGATGGAGAAGACATTACCGAATTAGATCCTCAGTGGTTACATCGTTATTTAGGAATAGTTCAACAAGAACCAACATTGTTCGCAACAACAATTCGAAGAAACATTACGTACGCAGTCGATACCATTAACATGTTGATCAAGAAGGAAGCCAAAAAAGACGACAAGAAAATCACCGACGAACAATTAAACGAAAAATTGATTTGCGTCGACGACGATGCAGTAATCAAAGCCGCAAAGATGGCCAACTGTCACGAATTCATCATGACCTTACCCGATAAGTACGACACCGTCATCGGAGAACGCGGAGTTTCGATGAGCGGAGGTCAAAAACAACGTGTCGCCATAGCACGTGCAGTACTACAAGATCCAAAAATTCTACTGCTAGACGAAGCAACTTCGGCTCTCGACACCAAATCAGAGTCGCTCGTTCAAGACGCTCTCAACAAACTCATGGTCGGTCGTACTTCCATCGTGATTGCACATCGATTGACAACTGTTCAAGATTGTGATAACATTGTGGTCATGAAGGAAGGAAAGGTCGTGGAGATGGGTAAACACGACGAGTTGTTGGAGAAGAAATCTGCGTATTATAACTTGGCCAAGAAGCAAATGAAATTGAATAGAGATGATGATGATGGTTCGACAAGTGATGCGACCGATAGCGATGGGGACTTATCTAGCGAAAGTACATCGACTGGCGTAGATCACGATCATCAACAAGAAAGCTCTACTCCACGCTCGCCTGACGAAAGATGTTTGAACTCTAATCAGAAACAATCTCTTAATGATTCTTTTGGTTTTTACAGTCAACCTCAAAATCAAAACAACGAACAACAAGCATCACCAAACAACAATGAACAAGAAGATCATCAACAACCGATGCCATCATCTAATAAGAGAAAAACAAGAACTAGTCGTCGTAGACAACGAAGGTTACGCAAAAAGCATTTGGAAGAGTTTACGAACGAACAAGATGTCGTCGACGAACATGCACCAAAGATCTACACCAGTTTACAAATTATACCTTATATTGGACCGGAGTGGTTCTTGATATTGATTGGAATCATTGGTGCAGCGGTTAACGGAGCGGCACCTATAGCTTTTTACATTGTATTCGGTAGAGTCATTAACGCTCTCATTCCACCTCCTAATCCAGATGGCACGCCTGCAGCCATTCCATCTGACATTGCACAAATCATAGCGAGACACGCTAGTTACTTGGCTGTCGTTGCAGCTGGTGCGTGTGTGGGTCACTTTTTTAATATGGCTGCTTTTTCGTTGGCTAATGACCGTATAGGAATAAGATTAAGAAAACATTATTTTAAGAGCGTGGTCAACCAAGAACTTGGTTTCTTTGATATTAAAAAAGCTGGAAAGTTGATCAATGTGTTAAGTCAGGACATGGAGAGTGTGCAAAGTGCATTGTCTTCTAGGTTGTCTAATTTTTGTACTAATTTCTCTCAGTTCTTGTTAGGTGTCATCTTTGCGATGATTACCGATATCATAACTGCTTTGTTGGCTCTTGCTGCTGTTTTGTTCTTGTTCATCTTTGTGTTGGTAATGAGTGCCATTCTGTCCTTCATAAATAACAGAATCAACTTGTTGGATGCCAGTAGTATGACTACTGCTTCCGAAGTCATCGGCTCCATGAGAACCGTACGTAGTATGGCTGGGGAAGAGAGAGAACAATCCAGATTGAATAATGATTTGAAGGTGATTGCTCATTATGCCTTGTTCAAGGGTTTCGTAAGAGGCTCTACACAAATGGTTATTCAGTTCATGATCTACGCCGATGCTGCTTTTGTTTTTTGGTACGGTGGTAGAAAACTAGCTAACGGTCAACTCACACCTGGTGGCTTAATCCAAGTGTTTGGTTTTATTTTGTTTTCTGTCCTCGGATTGTCCCTCAGTCTCACCGAAGTTCCTGGAATCGTTAAAGGCTTGAATGCGTCCAAAGAGGCTCTGGTGGGTATCAAACGGAAACCAACCATACCTTTAGAAGGAGGAGAGACTTTAGACAAACTAGAGGGCGATATAGAGTTCAAAGACATCACCTTTGCTTATCCCTCTCGACCCAACATTGAGGTGCTTAAAAAATTTTCATTAAAGATTACAAAAGGTCAACATGTTGCTCTTGTCGGTGAATCTGGATGTGGTAAGAGCACCATCACTGGTTTATTAGAGAGGTTCTACGATCCAAAAGAAGGTCAAGTCATAGTCGACGGCTTAGATCTATCCAAAGCCGATCCCACATGGCTCCACAAGAACATTGCGATCGTCACTCAAGAACCAGTACTGTTCGCCACCAACATCAAGAAGAACATTGAGTACAGCGTAGATGGAAAGGAGCAATCGATGGAAAAGATTATCGAGTGCTGTAAGGCTGCCAACTGTCATGACTTTATAAGTAAGTTGCCCAACGGATACGACACAGAGATTGGTGAACGTGGCGTCAGCATGAGTGGTGGACAAAAGCAACGTATTGCAATTGCACGTGCCATGCTGCAGGATGCTAACATTTTGATTCTTGACGAGGCTACATCTGCTTTGGATACGGAAGCAGAGGCGCTTGTACAAGATGCTCTGGACAAGTTGATGAAGGGAAAGACTTCGGTGGTGATCGCGCATCGATTGAGTACGGTTCAAAATTGTGATTTGATTGTTGCTATGAAGGCAGGTAAAGTGGTGGAGAAGGGAACGCATAAGGAGCTTATTGAGAAGAAGGGCATGTATTATAAACTAGCGAAAAAGCAAATGGAATTTGGAAACATTCATAATTAAAGATTATTTTTTAACTAGATGTTTAGTGGGATATGTCATATATCCGTCCAAATTCTTCTCGACAAACATGTAAACTTTTGACATCAAAACCATACAAATGGCAAAATTATTGTAACGTCAAAATAAAATTATCATTATGTTAATAAAAACAAACTGATATAAATGTTCGCTTATATCAGTTGGTAATTCTAATAATAGATAGCTGCTTTAACATTGTTTATATCGGCAGAGGTCGTCGGTTCGATTCCGGCAGCGAATAACTTTTATAGATGTTTTATTATGGCGATTGTGTCGAAAATTTTGAGACGATTTGTTCATCTGCGATGTTTCGTTGTCGGTGAGTTTTTCATACAAGAATTAATCGCACTCATTTGATTCTGTTATAAATCAGTCCGATTATTTGCATGCACACCTAACAGTACAGGTTCATCGATTATTAACCTCAGCCCAAATTAAGTCTTTAAGGGGCTATTTGCTCCTGCGTTGAAAAAACCTGCACAAGAAGAACAAAAAGCAATCAACAGGATTTGGAAGAAACAATTGAACCAAGGTAGTTGACATTTGCAGTGAGGATAGCGGTAGTTCACCTTCTGAAGATGATGTTCGCGAGCTTGGTAATTGTGAGGCAGCAATACAAAATTTCAAGCAGACTCAAGCAGATTTTACATTATCCTCTGGTGATGTTAATACTGTTGTTGATGTTGACAATTTTAAAGATACCCTCGTTTTGAAGAAGGTAGGCAACATGAGATTTTAAAGAAAGAACAGGAGAAGCACGAGTTGTTTAATAAGATTCGCCAGCAAGAGGTTGAAGAGGATGACGATAAAAGATGAGGACGATGAACACCACTATGATGGCAGTCATGTCAAAGCAAAATTCACAAGCCGAACAAAGGGTAGTGATCAAGACACAGAAGATTTTGAATGACTTTCGTTTAGCGTCGCTTAAACAAAATGTCAAATCTCTACAGTCATCCCAGAAGGATATCATGTCCTTGCTCCAAGACTTGTCTTGAAATATGAATAAAGAATGATCTTGTATTTAATTTTTATTTATTATTTGCTCGGTTACTGGTAAAACTAAAAGACTGTCGACTTTTACTGGTAAACTATTTTTTTTTATTATCAAACCAAAAACCACCTATTGGAACCTTGAATAGAATTAACACTGATTTATTGTCATGTCTCTTTTGATTTGAATGGCGATAATTGTTGTTGTTCGATGAAAAGATAAATCATCTTTGATTTGAACTGCTCATCTCCATGCTCAAATGATTCGACATGACCGTTTGATGATTTCCATGAACATGTTGATAATGATACCCATTGTTCTTGTTGAAGTAAATAACGATGGATTAAATTTTGTAAAATGTTGTTGTGTCATGCTCAAATACCAAAAGGGACCGAAACGAATAATTCTCGTCATTTCCGACTTTCTGTGGACTCGATCTAGAAATGTTTTTTTTGATTTGGATTGAGGCGATGATGATTGTGGTACTACACATTCACATTCATTGACTCCTTGTTTATGGCTACATAACACGAATAATGACTACCAGCATTCTTCGATGTGTTCGAATTTGGTATCGCTAGGGATGTTTGTAGTGGACGACATAAATTGTGCATGAGTACACACCAAAATTGCCTTACCACTTCAGTTTACCATTATGATCAACCACATCGGAGTTTTTGGAAATAATGTAGGCAAGCAATTCATGCTCGGAATAACAACTGAGGGTCCATACGCATGATGGAATATGAAATCAACATTCATTTGAATAAATAGGGAGTGATGACACAGAAGCCGTTAAAATCTTTGTTTTTAAAAAATATCTTTATTTATGTATCAACTCATTTACATGGCCAAAGCGACAATCACTGCAACAGCAACTCCAACAAGGAATGACTTTTGAGCGGCAGAGTTGTTCTCTCTAGACAAATCGTCACCAGACTCATTTTGAGTTGGGGCTCTAGTTGTTGGTCTTGGTGCAGAAGTGGTTGGTGCACTTGTGGTTGGTCTTGGAGTCAAGTTAACTGGTGGCAAAGTAGTTGGTGCGGAAGTTGATGAACCTGGAACGCAAGCACATCTATCATCACCTGGTGCCTTGGTCAACTCAGTATCATACCAGTGAACAAATCCACTTGGGCATGTCCAGCATGGGTTGACTTGTAAGCATTGTTCTTCGCAATCAGCTCCTTGGTATCCTGGCTTGCATACGCATGATCCACCGCTGCAGTATCCGTTGCCGTTGCATTCTTGGGTGTAGACATTTCTGAATCTTCTTGCTGGTGAAGCGTTGTTATCGCCAGACAAGTTAGCTTGGCAAGTGTTGGATCTGACTCTTCTTGCAGGTGATGCGTTGTTATCACCTGAAAGGTTGGCATTGCAGACTGGTAGAGTTGGTTTGGGTGCCTGTGAAGTTTGTGGGGCAGATGTTGTTGGTCTTGGAGTCAAGTTAACTGGTGGAGCACTAGTTGTTGGTGCGCTGGTAGTTGGTCTTGGTGCAGAAGTGGTTGGTGCACTGGTGGTTGGTCTTGGTGTCAAGTTAACTGGTGGAGCACTAGTGGTTGGTGCGCTAGTAGTTGGGCATTGTTTACATACTGGGCAGGTAGTGCGTAGTCCTCTTGCTGGTGATGCATTGTTATCTCCGGATAGGTTGGTCTCACCACATGGGCATGGTGGGCAAGTTGTTGGGGCTGAGGTGGTTGGTGCACTAGTGGTTGGTCTTGGAGTCAAGTTAACTGGTGGTGATGAAGTAGTTGGTGCACTAGTGGTTGGTGCACTGGTAGTTGGGCATTGCTTGCAGACAGGGCAGGTAGTGCGTAGTCCTCTTGCTGGTGATGCATTGTTATCTCCAGATAGGTTAGCCTCACCACATGGGCATGGTGGGCAAGTTGTTGGTGCAGAAGTGGTTGGCGCACTGGTTGTTGGTCTTGGAGTCAAGTTGACAGTTGGTGCAGCAGTGGTTGGTGCAGAAGTAGATGGGCATTGTTTACATACTGGGCAAGTTGTTCTGATACCTCTTGCTGGTGATGCGTTGTTATCACCTGAAAGGTTGACCTCACCGCATGGGCATGGTGGGCATGTTGGTGTGACTGAAGCATCTTCGTATACAACTCTCAAGTATGACGATCTGCTGTTTGCCTCTCTTGCGGCAACGGTGACTGATGCACCGAGACCTCCGGTTGGGTTCCAACCAACGTTGAAGAATTCCTTCTTGGCGGCAACGGCATCTTTAACGAAGGAAGTGACGTCAAAGCTTGACACTTGTTGACTGTTCAAGTATAGAGTGGTAATGTCGCTTCCAAAGTCAGGGAACTCACTAATATTAGTAGTTGGTGTCTCTGAAAAATCTGTTGCATTGAAGAATTGTACGTTGGGGTTTCTTGAGTTGTCATTCTCGGAAACACGTTGAGGTGGTGTGTTGGAAAGTACGCTCACGTATAGGTTGGCACTTGTGATTTGTTTTCCTGAGAGCGATGCCACGTTGTAGGCAGTAAATAGGAATGCTGCGTTGCTGGCGGAGCAGCAGGAAATGGTGTACTGATCCTTGTTGTGGTAAGTAGATGGACCTCCATTTGCAGGGTTAGACAACAAGTCCTTTGCGACCAAAAGATCGACGGAGGCTGCATAAGTCAAAGCGACTAGTGCGCATAACGAAATGAGTATTCTCATGTTGTGTTGTTCTGATTTGATTTTGTTTGTTGAAGTCTAGAAAATATCCTATTTATACACAAGTCACATGACAATAATATCCTGCCACTCCTTAAGATGGTAACAGATGGATAAAAATAAAATGCAAAAATAGTTCCGACATTTGTGTAATGTAACCGTCGGTGATTCGTACCAATCAACCAAAATTCAACAAGATATCTCGTAAATTATTACCAACTAATAAATTCAACAAATCAATCTATATAACACTTGTTGTAATCTCCTTCTACTTGTCAAAATATTTTATTCGATGGCTCCGTCATCGTTAGGTAGTGCTTCAATTTAGTAGTTGCAGGTGGTGCCCTGAACACAACATGATGAGTTATTATAAATCATAAGCATAGAGCGTAAGTACTGGTGCAACTTGTGCCGCACTAATATTCCAAGGAAGCAAAGAAAAATGGAGAAGATTATATTAAAAATATTTTCATGTTTAATTTCTGAACAATATTTAGTACCTCCGTGGATGACTCTCTTGAGACATTGACTTCTCATGTCCATAATGGCCGTGATGACCTTCATCTTCGTGATCATGGCCATGATGCTCCTTGTGATGATGCCCGTGATGTTCATGCTCCATGTGATGATGTTCATGCTCCTTATGATGATGGTGCTCATGATGGTGATGGTCGTGATGTTTATGATGGCCGTGGTGACCATGATGATGGTCGTAGTGGTACTTGTGATGACCGTGAGCAGGAATGTCCCAGTTTGGAAATATTACATTAGTACGTGGGTCAACTCTAGGGTCGGCTCTAGCTTGAGGAACCACCGGCGGTAACGTGGTACTAGGACTTTGTGGCACAAACAAAGGTACCTGTGGTTGTACTTGAGGGTCAACAGGTGCTGGCAATGGGTCTTGGTTTACTTGAGGCTGCAAAACTTGCGGTATTTGTTGTGCCGCTCTTTGTAGTGGAAGAGTGGCCAAAGGAGATTGAGTAAGCTGAGGTAATGGAAGACTGTACCTATATCTATGGTGGTGATGGTGGTGGTGATGCTTACAGCATTTACAATGTTTACCACATTTATGGTGGTGGTGATGTCTATGGGGCCTGTGGTGATGGTGATGGTGGTGCTTACAACATTTATGATGATGGTGGTGATGATGATGATGATGATGTTTGCAACACTTGTGGTGATGCTTACAGCATTTATGATGGTGATGGTGATGGTGCTTGTGATCGCCATGGTGATGGTGATGGTGCTTGATATAATTTCCATGATAATACCCATCATGGTGCACTAAATGAGGTTTGACATAGCCCTGGACATAACCGTTATGGAATGGGTTACGAACTGGATCATAGTTCGGGTCATATGGTTTTTCTAATGTCGTATAAGGTTTTTTGTAAGCAATATTATAATGACCATGATGGTGATGGTGATGAATCCTATGGGGTCTATGATGATGCTTATGATGGTGATGATGGTGGTGGTGATGGCCATGATGGCCATGGTGATGGTGCCCGTGGTGGTGGTGGTGTTTATGATGGTGTTTATGGGGGTGATGGTGATGATGGTGATGGTGCCCGTGATAATGGTGATGATGTTTATGATGATGACGGATCATCCAACGTAATTTACTAATACTTTTGAATATACTGTGTATATCTCCTCTAACAGAAGATTTGAAACCATATTTACCATCTGCCTGCTGGATCAACTGTACTAGTATACCCAACAGCAGTATGTACACATATTTTTTCATTTTTTGTATTGATGTGTGGCAGTTTTTTTCTATATTATAATCAAGAGGTTTTTGTGACAGGGTTTTATATTTTTACAACGACGTCCTGAATTGGTTTGGATATCCAAACATATGGCATGTCATAAAATAAAATTATCTCGCTGAAATTGCTTCTTGAAACTGGTTCAATGCGGATGCTGCAAACTTCCACTTTAGTGTTTAAATAGTTATTGATTTCATGTAAAAACTTTTCGTACCTTTAAATAGTTTGTCTCAGAACTATACATCTACCAATATTAAAGTTACCATGCTCCCCCACCCATCCTCTTTTAGTTGACCAAAACAAAACATGAGGGCAAGTGTGTTGGTATTGTTGATATTGGTACAATTTATATGTGCTCAGAAATACAATATAGAAACTGTACACTCATGGAAGCACCTTGACTTCGACTTCCGTACAGATACAGAGCGAGACGCTTATATAAAAAACCAACATTATAAGAACTGTGCAATATCTGGAGTGAAGGTCGATAGCAATGGCGATATATACGTTAGCATACCAAGAGTTAAATCGAATGTACCAGTAACCCTTGCCAAGATTGCAAATGGAACACAAATTCTTGAGGCCTTCCCGAGTTGGGATGTCAACGATGTTCTAAACACAACATTGAGTTTAAAAAGCGTTCGTGGTTTTGAGATTGATGGCAAAAACAGGATGTGGATATTAGACCAAGGGCGTGTGCAAAATAAACAAATTGCCCCACCACAATTGATAGTGGTAAGAAGTCATCAAGATTAAATTTCTAATTGTAACAGTGGGATTTAGAACAAGACGCACTTTTATATCAGCATACATTCACTGAGGAAGAGGCACCAAGTCAAACTTCGCTGCTTAACGATATAGTGGTCAGCACTGCTGATGACATCGCCTATATAACCGATTCTGGAATGCCAGTTGATGGAAGTACTTCACAACCAAATCCTGGAATTATTTTTGTTGACATCGACAGCGACACTACAAGAAGACACCTCAGTGGCCATTTATCAACACGCGTTGTAAGATTTCCTGCTAAAAGTTTTTTTACATCCCCTAGGATCCTTCTGTATACATTAATGTTAACGGTAAAAAGTGTGAAAAGGATAAACCATTGCAATTGGGCGCAAGTGCCATTGGTCTCTCCTGCGACGGTCAAAGGCTGTATTGGTCTCCCTTAACAAGGTATGCTTAAAACTTTTGTGATTATTAATTTTGTAGTCGTCACTTGTATGGGATAGAAACAGACATTTTGCGGATGTACAAAACAAATAACGCCGTCGTCAACGCAAGCGTAGTGAGCGTGGGAAAACTTTCATCGGCTGCTAGTGGTCTAATAACGTCGGCTACAAGAGATATATTTTTGACTGGAGTTGAGAGCAATGCATTACTTCATGTGGATGAGAAGCAAGTCGCCACATACCTTCAAAAGATAACAAATGAACCTGAACAAACTCCAAGTTTAAAACTTTTAATAAACGAAACTAATTTGTTGTGGCCTGACTCTCTGTCACTGAGTGACGGACACATTTATATTGCTAGTAATAATTGGTGTGATTTTACGCAGGGATCCTTGGATTTTGACAACAAGGATAACTTTTTCGTGTACAGAATCAAATTAAATAATTTAGCACACCCATACACGGCAGGTTGTGATGTTTTAACAACAAATTTTGGAGCAGTAGAGATTGCACTTATAAGTAGTGGTGCAGCATTGTTCTTGGCTTCTTTGGTGATTGTGTTAATTATATCAGTTAGAAAGAAGAGGAAGGCAGGAGAGTACGAAGTAATACAATAAATACAATTTGTTTACAAAATGTGACATTGATCGTGACACTTGGTCAACCTCTTCCGGTTCATCAATTGATTCATCTATAAAGCGAAGGTCGCAACAAATGGATTGCGAAGTTAGACTGAACCTGCTTTTGAAGACTTTATAGAACGTGATTGATTTCTAATTTATTGAATTTCGCACTTGACTAGAAATAGATATGTTGATGCCAATTTTAGCGCTTTGTTGTTGTAAAAAGTTTGATCAATATTAGCTTATAAAAATAGACGCAGAACATCAGAACAATTAAAAAGTTAAGCAAAGTTATAGTAGATACAAGGAATGGAACTGACATAAAAACTTCAATTGTCAATTTATCTTTCAGTCAACCACCCCACATTCGATGGTTGAATACAAAGACCTCCCGACAGAGATAATAGAAAGCATACATTCGTTTCTTAATACTTTTGATGCGTTAAGTTTGGAGGCCACAAGCAGTCAACACAAGAAATTAACAAATAGGATCAATGAAAAGAAAAGGAGGTATCAATGGTATTACCAACATATATTCAAAGTTCCCCTCCACTCTGATAAAATGAACAAACTTTTAAGTTATACAGATGCTCCAAATGTGAACTTTCACGTTTGGGACACCTCTGGAGACGAAGAGTTTCTCAAAATTGAAACAATAGAAAGCACCGTAGATTATGTTTTTAATGACCGTCTTTCCATGTGGGAGGAAATTGTTCAAGATATGTATTATACATTTAATCCAAATGTAGAAAAGTGCGTCCATTGTAGTGAAAGAGCGATTGAACACTACGACATGTGCATTAATCATGTAATCAACAGTGCTAAAAAATCTCTGTCATTCAGGGTAAACTTCATATACAAGTACTATTCAGAACTCGGCATTGGAGGTAACCACTGCAGTGAAGCTGAATTTGATATGTCACCAATAAAACAAATTATAAATGGCGTGCATTTGATTGATTTGTTGGTAGCGCTAAACAGCGGTGAACACTTTGAGGTGTATCTGGGTGAAGATACGGAAGAGGCACAGGTAGAGCCCAAGAAGAAAAAAAGGAGGAGAAGGGCCTAAGATGAACTATTTAATAAACATACTTTAGACATTGTGCAATAAACTCGGCATCACTCTAGATGTTCAATTCTTTGGGTGTAGAAAAGTATTGTGTGCTGTTTGATCTATCATTAAATATGTTGTTGTAACTTCTCACGGTCGTGTTCTGATGTTGACGAAAAATGAAGATCTATTTTGATCTTTGCTCTCATTTATGTAATCCGGTAATTGGTTTTAGTCTTGATCCTCCCTCCGTACTGTATTTATACAAAAGATTTCCTTATTAATAGGTATTAAGTTATACTAAATTGGAATTGACTTCGAATTAGGAAAACGTATTTTTAAACAGATTGTAGTGATTCGGATTGATAAAAGAAAACACAAACGCAGATATTGCAGCCATCTAAAAACGCAAACGATGATAGACTCTCTATGTATCTCTGTCTCAAGAAGAAAAACAACAAAGATCTCCAACTCGCGAACACCCAACGCGCGAACTCCTAAACTTTTGAAGAACACTCAGCTATCGAGAACATTTGAAATTAAGGTAGTATACGAAATCAAAGAAGACGATCCCTCATACATTCAAAAGTGCTTTTGGAGGAATGTGGAAAGCGCGCAATCAAAAGTTTCAACAAATTAGTTTGCATGTATAAATCTTAAGTAACAATCTAGTGATAATTGGACAGAATTCAAGTTTAAACAAGATAACATCTGTACTGTATATAAATAAATTTGAATTAAGCTCAAACAATGTGCCGTTTTGTCTTTGTGTGTGTTGCACTTTACAAAAAATCAACAAACCCATCATCAAACAAGATTATCAAAATTTCGTATTTATTTTAATCATCTAAGTAAGCGTATGATTCTTCTCTCCTCCGGCAGAAGCAGTTGAGCTTATTAAAGTAAGGCCTTGCACGATCCAACCCAACCACATAAATAACAATATTAAGCAACCCATGCATGCCATAAAAACCATTCAAAAAGTACGCGAGTGTGAAGGGAGCGTTCCTTTCATCTTGGGTTCTAAAATAAAAATCAGACCACACAAAATAGTAGGCAACTTGGAAGGAGTCGCATATGACATAAGGAATCAAATAACTACCAAACCTGAGAATGACTCTCAAGTCAAGAGATAATGCTTTTTTATTGTTGAGTCCCAATCTAACTTTATTTATAGTGATGCTTACTCTGCGCCATACAAACACCAAAATAATTGCATGTACCAACGCAGTGAGTACTATGAAGGAGCCATTTAAAAAGTTGTAACTTCCCTGTAAAGCAATTATAACATCTCGGTATCTTTCCAAGTCAAATACATATTCCACAACGACCAGACTAATCCTATTTGGGCGTGAATAATGTGTTACGTGTTGAGCACGACTTACCATAGAAGGAAGAATACTAGCCCGATGCCCCACGCGAAAATGTGAAACAGCACTTCGTACATTTTGATGTGGGGCGATTTGTTCTTTACTGTGACCATGAGGGCAATTGCAATGCATAAGCACCACACGGCACTGCTCATTGTTGTTGCGGTTTGTAGGTAGAGAACCACTCGTTTTCCAATGTAATAAAGTCTGTAGTCACTAAAATTGTATTTGTCATACATCCATTCCCATGCTATCTGGAGAATGTTAGTGATGCTTTGGAGAACGTCCGAAACACACATCCCAAGCATAGTGCGTCGGACGAACGCAATTCTTGCTTTCATATCAATCTGTTGTGGAGAAGGTTGGCAAGCCTCATCATTCGAGGAGTATCCTTTATTTTCATCTTGAATTTGAGGCTCTTCCCTGTTCTTACGTCCGAATAAATAAAATAATACAATTGAGGCTATGATTGAGATGGAATTCACCACCACGAAAGTGATGTCACTTGCAAGGGTTATTGAACTGAATGTTTTGACCATGCAAGATTTCCAAACACATGTTCAAAAATCGTTTACAACATGTGTGGTCAATTGAAGCTATAGCACATAAAAGTTAATCTTCAATCGGTAGTTTTACTAGTTTCTATACGATTATTCTTTATTTCATTGTTTACATTTATTCATCAATATGTATCGTATTTAAATGTTGTGGTGCATGTTTCAAAATTTTATTTGAGTATAAAAATTCTTTTACAATTTCAACGCGCCAATTTTTAAAACGTTAATCAACAACTATGTCCAGCAAGTCGAATCAAATCCATGATAGTTGTAGGAAAGGAGATGTTGATAAGCTTAATTTGTTGCTGAACGTAGGAACTGATGTAAATGTTCCAGATAAAACTGGTGTAAGTTAAAACCGAGCAACCAATCCCAACTTTGAACAGAGATATCCTATTCATCATGCTGTGAGAAAGAACCACATTGAAATATTGAAAGTACTATTAACCAACAGTGCGCAGGTAGATGTTCTGGACAAAAAGAAGAACACACCATTGCACTATTGCGCACAGGAGAGCTATGAAGAGGCTGCCAAACTATTGTTGGAAGCGGGTGCTAGTATAAAGTTAAAAAACAAGGTAAATACATGATAATTACAAACATTTTTCACACGATAAGGATGGAAACTACCCAATGGATATAGCACAGACTGAAGAGGTACAGAAGCTAGTTCAAATTCCCGAATCCGAGCTAGAGGAATTAAGACTACAAGAAGAAGAGAGCAAGGAAGCTAGTACCACTGAGGAGGTTGTTCCCACAGAAAGCGAAGTTCATAATCTGGATGTTCCATCAACGAACAACAACCCACTTTTGGAGATTGCCCAACAACTGGAAGTTAAGAATCTTGAGATTGCCAAGGCTGAAATCAGAATCAACGAGCTTACCGCTCAATTAAAGAATGCGGAAGAGAAATTAGTCGCTCACTCAGAGAGCACAGAAGAGAAGCTGACTGTGATTCAAGAACAAAACCAAAAGTCAATACAAAGTGAAGTCGAGATTAGGAAGAAAGTAGAAGCAGAAAAGGCAGAATTGTCTCTCAAGTTGGAAGAATCTCTAAAAGAGTGTGAAAACCTCAGAAATGACTTGAACAATGCAAAATTAGAGGACAACATAAGTGAGAGCCCAAAAGTTGACGTCGAAGAGCTGAAGAGAAATCACCAGATTGAGCACGATGCAATCATACAAAAATTGAAGAACGACTACGAAGCAGAGAATAATCAAAACGTTGCTAATTTGAGGACGATATTAGAAAAGGAAAACAAAGCACTTGTAGAAAAACTAAGAAAGGATCATGAGAACGAACTTGACGAGCAGAGAATAGCTGAAGAGGATATTAGAATGGAACTTGCTAGGATCAGAGTAGGTCAGAATGAACTTAAAAAAGAGAACGAAGAAAGAGTTGAGCAACTAAAAGCCGAAATTGAAAAGCACAAGTTAGATGTAGGACAACACAATATCACTGAAATCACTTTAAGGGATGAGATGCGTATACTCAAGAATCAAATGGCGGACTTAGAGCATCAGGGTGTTGAGAAGACTTCAGATGTTGAGAAAAAGTACAAACTAGAAATTGAACAGCTTCAAAGAAGAATTGATGACTATCAAACAATAGAGCTACAATTGCGCTCTCAAATTGAGGACCAAGCTGCTAATGAAAAAGAGCTAGAACACAAACACTCTTTATTAAAGGCTGAGGTGATGAGCTTATTAGCATCTTCAGAAACCAAGCAATTAGAAGCTAGCTCAGAGATTGCTGACGATAAACTATTAATTAACACCTTGGTTGCAGAGAGAGATGATCTACAGGCACGATTAAATGAAGCTATCAAAAACCAACAGGTAGAGAAGCAAGATGACTCCACGGCCACCTCGCCCATACCAGACTCTGGTGACAAACTCAGACAATTGGAGACTGATTTTGAAAACCAAAAGAGGGATGCTGAACAAAAATTAAAAGAAGCTGAAGAGAAGCACCAAAAAGAAATGAGCGAGAGGTTAAGATTGTTTGAGGAAGAGTTGAAGGAATCAAAGAATGCTAGCGCGAACTCTATTACTGAACTACAAATCCAAAAAACTCAAATGGAGGGGAAGGACAGAGACTTGTCTCAACTGCAATTGGAACTTGAGAAACAAAAACAAATGCTCCAACAACAAAAAACAGATTTGGATAGAATTAGTTTGGAACTTGAAGTTGCAAAGGCAGCTAAAGCTGAAAGCGTTGTCCTGCAGACTAAAGTATCCGAACAAGACGAGATTATTCCTAGATTGAACACCCAAAATCAACAACTTCAACAGGAAAAGACAGCCCTTGAAAACCAAATACAGACATTGAGACAGGAAGTAATCAATGCAAACACAAAGAAGAAGGGATTGTGTTAATAAAGTTAAATTATCAAAAACATTTGATTCGTGATTTCAAGGATTGTTTGAACAAGACAACAATTACAAAATTTATATTTTAATGTAACATTAATTTGTTTGAAAAACAAATGGAGTGCTCTTTTTTAGCACACTGTAACTATATTTTTGTACCTCGATAGAGTTATCTTTCGAGTTGAGATAACTAACTAGAGGCGAAAAGCATTTTTCACTTGAAGACGACACCACAACATCATCGTCCGAGTCTGCATTCAAATCTTGATTCGCACCCTCTCTGAATAGGTATATAGGAGAAGAAGAAGTGTCAAGAGATAAAGAAGACCTATTTTTTGTTTTTATGGATCGCAATTTGCTCATTGACGATTCGTCAAAATGTCTTAACAACACTTCTTGGCTTTCTTTAGTCTGCAGCTGGCGAGCTCTCTTCAGCTCTCTCTCAACCTCCACCTGCCAATCATCATTGGTAACCCTCCTTTCATAGACATGCTTATCTAACAGGGCCAACAACTCACTGGTGCTCCTGCAATACTTCTCTCGCGAGAAAACATACTGTACAAATTCAACCGTAACTACAATCACCTCCCTCATGACAAACTGTACAAATAAACGTCTTGGGAGGTGATGATAGGCGGCTATAGCAAATACACGATGAAAATCAGATGGAGGAGGAAGCGAAGCATTTTCAAAGGCGGTCATGAGACAAGACAACGTCCTAAATTGAATGCTATATGGCGATGACTGCACGCTCTTATAAACCATATCAAATAAACGCTTGCAACGCTCCGATACAATATTTGTGTAATCGTGAGACCATTTTTTTGCCAACCATGGTTTTCCAGTCTTCATGTTCCTTATACATAGCTCCAAGCATGTATAAAAAACATGTTTATAACCGGACGAGTGCATTTCGTAGGCATTTGAATAGGATTGATCGGAGTAAGATGACGAACAAGAAGATGACGACGATGTTGATGATGAGCAAGTATCAGCGACTGACGCCACCATGTTCACCATATCACATGTCGTCAATACTTTATTTGGTTTTTTGTACAAGTAACTTGTGGATGTGGTTACATTAGGAGAAGGCGGCTCTACATTTTTTGTCTTTCTCATTGGGGGTACTTTTAACTTGCTCCACAAGGGGTGACACCTCAGAGTGTCAATCAAACACGGAGAATTTCTTCTTTGTAACACTCCACTAGGAATAATGTTCAGAAAGTCCTTGTCCATACGATGATCAAATGCATCAACAAAAGTACTGACACATAAATACTCGTGAAAGATCCTACTTAAAAAATCTTTGGCTATTTTGGGACAGTTGCTTAATTCACAAATCAGAGTAGAACATGCATCTTTCAGGAACAAGTCATCGTAATGGTCGATGCCATAAGAAATAAAAGTGGACGCAAAGGGCTGGAAGAGATCGGGTTGACTAGAGAAATACTTTGACAAGAATAAATTTTTTGACTGCAACTGATAGATCTTACCAGTGCGTACATTAACAACATGCATTATACTTTTATGAGGGAAAATGTTGATTAGAATGGAGCCGACGGAATCACTCGCTTGGGATCCTGTAATGGTCAGTAATGTGTTGGGCTGAGTCAACGGCAACCTCCTCCTGTATCCATTATCAATGAGCCGAAGGTACTTGTTGGGAATGAACGATACGATTAGATTTCCGCAACTTCCGAAATACACTCTTTCTGATGACATGATTGTGAACTTTCTTGTTTGTTGTGATTGGAGCAAGTACAGAGTGACATTAATGTTTTGACCTTCTCTGACTTGATGACATAATGTATCCAAACCTCCTTCTCCGTGAATCATTCGATAATCATGAATGGCTGATGTGCAATATGTGTCGAATTGTGAACAACGCCAACATTGATTGTCGTCCTCATTGTGCGTGTGAAATGTTGTTGGTGATGATGATGATGTTGACGATTTAGATAATGTATAAGTGTAATGATGGGTGCATGCATCTTGCTTGATTGTCCAACTTGAGATTGACTTGACGGCATTACTTTCATGTACAACATATAGTCGATTTGTTTCCGATTCCCATTGATGCCAAATGGAACTGGGGCAAATGTTTTTATGCAGTTGTGGTGTGATTTTTATTTCTTGATCCGTTTTTTGTTGGACTCCCATGTAGTACAAATCAATGCTGTTGGAGGCGTTTGCGTTAATCAAAAGAAATGCCTCCTTGTCTCTTTTAATCCCCTGTATAAACTACAAATGTAAAAGTCTGAATGATTGTATGAATGTACTTGTATGCTATGGGGCTGTTGTGATTTGTACAAGAACAAATCAGTTGCCTTCGGGTTAGGAAGTACGAATAAGTAGGAGTGATGAATTCCAACCTGCGTTGCGCCTATAGTACCCTTTCTAAGTGTTGTTACGGCTATATAGTTTAGATAATGGGAAGATTTGTTATAAAGTACCCAATAGTGTCCTTGATGTATTTATAGAGGCAGAAATACATTTTATAGTTTTTGGCAGTCTTATCAAGTTCACAGTAGACGTAGTCTTATGGTTTGTATTTGTCATGTTTACACATAGCTTCGGATTGTTAATTATAAAAAAAATTGCATATACATACATGGTGTTGGTCATAGGTTGATACTAGAAAAGTACCGCACGGCTCATATCCTATGACTTGACTCTTCTCTCCATTGGTGCAGTCAAATGCTTGCCCAACTTCACAAAGTGCAATCATTAAAGGCTTGGTGTGCAAATGTCCGCAATGTGTGTCTGTCTGAAGTCCAGGTGATGTAATGTATCAATCAAATTAGGAGTTACCAGCCGGAGCGGAGTAGTAAAATTGAATTTTTAAGGCTGTTTTAATTTAGTTGCCTGCACCTTTTGAATTTTAATAAAAAGGTGCACTGTTCGGTAATAAAGTTTTAAAACATCATGTCGGAGAATAGAAGTGGGAGGGTTAAGTGATGTGTGTGTTTATTCAAGAATAATTAACATTTATGGCATGAACCTTGTTGTTTGAATCATTTCGATACTAACACAGTCAAGGATTTGTTTAACAGTACTACTTTTCACTAACGTTGTAACATCTTGGTTGTTTGGTGTGTCAATTCTTACAGAAGTTACCACCAAGATTTTTGCTACGGAGATGGACAACCTGCTCTGATGTTGTAATTCCTTCCATGGCATTTCATCCTTCTGTCCGTTGATTATGGGTACTATTCTTGTACAGTATTTTGAATGGTCCAGTTCAGGACCTAACCGGTATAACATAAAATCACATCCATATTTAACTCCACTCTTCACAATCCAACCTCTGCACCTAAAATAATGGTACGACGCATATCTTGACAAAAAAAATTCGTAACCTTCCATCTCACAAAACTTTTCGAAACATTCATGTATCGTTAGAACTTTGCCCTGGTGTGTAACTTGCAAGCACCCAAGTGCGTAAACTAAGTAGAAGGCTTCATGTAATGTAAGTAATAGTTCCTCACGGATTTGTTCTTTAGTATCATCGTCTAGGGAAAATTCAACAACCTGTTGAGGTCTTGACCTCGACAACATCCCCTTTCCAAAAAATCCTTGTTCGTACAAATCAAAGTTATCCGTCAATACATACCTACCAACAAGCCTAGCCGTGGTATTTTTAAATTTTGATATTTGATATTCTTTTGGAGCTCTTTTGTTTTCTTCCATTGTGTAATTTATTACAAAGAAAATTGTGTGAAAGAACTTGTCCTGAAACAATAAAGATGGATATGACTCATATTAGCATCACTATTGAATTCACACATTAAAAGTTTAAGTTAGTATTACGCAAGGGTATTTATTTTGTAAAACAAAAATGACCATATATAAAAACTATTACGATTACAGGTGTCCAGGTTGATTATGACCTTAAATCGGTTGACTCTACCCTGCTGTAGTCTTGATTGGCCAACATAAAAGATTCAGCGATCCAATTTTTTTTTCTAAAAACTAGCTAGAAAACAAACAAAATGGCAGACGAACAACAAGCCCTCGTTGTAGATAATGGATCCGGAATGTGCAAGGCTGGTTTCGCCGGAGACGATGCACCACGTGCTGTCTTCCCCTCAATTGTTGGTGTCCCCAAACACGTTGGTATCATGGTCGGAATGAACGACAAGCAATCATACGTTGGAGACGAAGCTCAAGCCAAGAGAGGTATCCTCAAGCTTAAGTACCCAATTGAGCACGGAATTGTCACCTCATGGGACGATATGGAGAAGATTTGGCATCACACTTTCTACAACGAACTTCGTGTTTCACCCGAGGAGCACCCAGTTTTGTTGACTGAGGCACCATTGAACCCAAAGGTCAACAGAGAGAAGATGACCCAAATCATGTTCGAGACCTTCAACGTACCAGCACTATACGTTGCCATCCAAGCCGTCTTGTCCCTCTATGCCTCTGGAAGAACCACCGGTATCGTTGTCGACTCTGGTGATGGTGTTACCCACACCGTACCAATCTACGAAGGTTACGCCCTACCACACGCCATCTTACGTATGGATTTGGCCGGTAGAGACTTGACTGACTACTTGATGAAGATCTTGAGCGAGAGAGGTTACTCATTCACAACAACCGCCGAGCGTGAG
Source organism: Acrasis kona (assembly GCA_026419775.2). NCBI lineage: Eukaryota > Heterolobosea > Eutetramitea > Acrasida > Acrasidae > Acrasis > Acrasis kona. Next base: position 58,136 of record JAOPGA020000995.1, read on the forward strand.
ATCGTCCGTGACTTGAAGGAGAAGCACGCCTACGTTGCCCTTGACTTTGAGTCAGAGTTGAATGACAGTCAAACCAGCTCTGCTTGCGAAGTCGAGTACGAACTACCCGATAGCAGCAAGATCACCATCGGTAACGAACGTTTCAGATGCCCAGAAGTCTTGTTCCAACCCAACTTCATCGGTCTTGAAACCCCTGGTGTCCACCAAACCACATTCAACTCAGTCACCAAGTGCGACATCGATATCCGTAAGGACTTGTACAGCAACATTGTCATGTCCGGTGGTACGACCATGTTCCCCAAGATTGAGGAGAGATTGACCAAGGAGTTGGAATCACTTGCACCAAAGGGATCCAAGATCAAGGTCACCGCCCCACCAGAACGTAAATTCTCCGTATGGATTGGAGGTTCAATCTTGTCATCCTTATCTACCTTCCAACAAATGTGGATCACCAAGGACGAATATGACGAGTCAGGCCCACAAATCATCCACAGAAAGTGCTTCTAAAGTTGTTCTAATAAATCTAAAATTTTTATTCAAAACACAAATGTTATCGTCCTCTTCATCCATGCACCACATCACAACAAACATTCATCAAATCAAAAAAAAATGATTACAATAAATTATTTAATAATCAGTTCCTCTGCTGATCACTTCCTTACAAGTAGGTCTCAACACAATGGTGTGCTCATATTGAGCCACGTACGATCCGCGCACATCACACAACGGAGGATAAGGCACCACAGCTTCACATTTTACAAGATTACGTAGCGTCAACAAATGTTTGGTGTGACCCGCTCTATCAAGATACCTTCTAGCAAATGCAAGCGTACTAAAGTTCTTATCGATGGCGCTCAACAGATCCTTGGATGATTTATCACGCAAGTTGGGGAATGAAAACTTGTTGTAATCCTTCATGTAATGACTGCAGTCTCCTACTTCTTGAACGTAACCCTTTCCTGTACTTCCAAAAGTCTCAATGGCATAAAACTCATTTTCCTCCATTTTGGTTTCTGGACCACCTCTAACAATGGGAACAGTTTTACCGGCATGAATTCGGAACCTCTCAATGTTGTGTCCATTCAAATTCCTGACGCACTTGATGGGATAGACTTTTCCGTCCAACTATAAAGTTAATGATGCATGACAGGTAGTGAGTAGTTTACCTCAATCTCATGTGACTCCATGACTTCTTGTATGGCCTCACCCACATCACACAAACGTACATCAATACCTGCCGTTTTGATTCCAGTGTTGGTTGCCTCACGCACAGCATCAAGTAGAGGTTGGTATTTTGGATTGAAGCACATTGTGAACGCACAGTCAATGATTCTTCCGTTGATGTGTGTTCCTAGATCAAACTTGACGACATCATCCTGGCCTAGTACTGTAGTGTCTCCTGGGTTGGGTGTGTAATGGGCTGCGCAATGATTAAGGGAACAACCAAGTGGGAACGCAATGCCTGCCTTTAGGGGTTGTTCTTCGATAAGTTGTCTAACTTTGTTCTCCAAAGATTCTTTATGGGTGAGACTAAAAATGAAATGTAAACTAACCTGCCAAATCAATCATCTTTGCACCTGGCTTGACTACATGTTTTTGAAACCATTGCCTTGCTTGTCTGTGAACTTCTGCGGCATGACGTGCTTCTTGGTAAGTGGCGTCAAATAGCTCATCTTGGCTCCTCTTCTCTTCGCTAGTCATGCGATAGTTATTTCTTTGTATGTGTGAGATGAAAGATTATAATTGTACTCTTCTTACAAATCTAATGGATGTTCCATGATTTCTCCCTCAGGGTATTTCCCTGATGGGAAGAGTTTTGAAACTGGTATGGTTGGTTCTGGCTCTGTTTGTTTTTTAACTTTCGGCTTTTTTGGTTTTTTCGGCTTTCTTGGTGCCTTTTTCTCGCCATCAGCTTCTGCTTCGTTTGTTTCTTCCTCTTTCTTGTCATCTGTATCTTGTTGTGGTTCCTGCGCATCATCGGTATTGCCCTCCTTCTTTTCCTTTTCCTTTCTCCTTAGTTTCTTTAGTTGCTGCTTTGAGAGTTCTTTGACGGGATTCTCTTCTGTGTGTACAGCCGCACCATCGACCTTCTGATCTTCTGTCATGATTGTATTTTAGTAAAATCTATTATTACCACAAACAAATCTAAATCAATACAGCACCACGTAAAACTATTAAAAGAGAAGATTGCTGGTTACACCGATTTTGCTACATACAGAAAAGCGAGAGAGTAAGAGTATGAATTACACGTGGGTTTATTAATCAGTCATGCAAAGTCACCACGCACTTTAATATTAACTATAATGGCCCATAATAGTGGATTTTCTGTCCAGTAGTGATAATACTAGCTATTAGGAATTTTTCTACTCTCTTCATAAACAAAATCGAAATCAAATGTAAAGTCCCCATGCAGCACATCTAAAACCATATTGATTAACGCACTCGTATGCTTTGTGTTTAGCATGATAGACCCATAATCATAGCACTCCATTATATATGTGTCAGAAAGTACTAACTGCCTGGTCAAAGGCAGCAATAACCTCCTTTGTAGTATATATTGTAAAAATAGAATACACTTGAGTTGTAGGTTTGACGCTCTTCTTTTAACGATTTCATTTTCCTCAAATTCCTTCATTATTTTTCCTTTTTGAATTTGTAGGGGCGTCAACTTTGAAAAGATCGTTATAATGTTCAATTGTCCCCTAAAGAATGTACTCTAATAATTTGTCAAATTATTTAAATCGAAAAGATTTTTCACCTTGGTGCGATGTGATAGTATGACATGAATGTCATTTATAACATTCATCATTCTTGTTGTTTGAGATGTGACTTTGAACTTCCGCAGGTTCGAATCGAATGTTCTCATTCTTTCGGCTGATATAAGAGAAGCAAGGTCTGCCCGCAGCTTGCTGAGCAGCGGGTGATTGTTCAATTCGTTTGTAAAGCTCATTATATCCTTGTAGTATTCTTCGACAGTTTGTTCATCCTCAATAAGCAGCAGTTTTGAATCTGAGCGAATAATTTCATTCTTTGTTTGATTTGGTGTGGTTATTTTATTTTCAGCTGGGGCTTCGACAACTGGAGATACTGGCTGTTCCTCCATGAGTTCTTTTTTAGGTATAATAATAACATCAACAGGAGGTTGCTCCTTGGCGACCTCCTTTTCAACATTTTCCGCAGGTACAGGCGCGGATGTGGGCGCTTCAGATTGTGGTTCAGAAGCTGTTGGAACTTCCACTTCCTTCTCTGTTTCGATCTTTGCTTGTAATATGGCTTTCGGTACTGATGCCTGCCGCCTTTGGACTGGAGATACATTCTTTGGCACCATTATACTTCTCTTTCTTCTAAATGTATTCGCCGTTTTATTAAATGTCACTGACTCTATACGTTGCTCCTCATCTCGACAAATATCCACGTAATCATCCAACTCGCTTATACAATTCATGTTGAAAGTTTTTTCTGTAGTAGCATTCAGATAACTGTCAATTGAGGTGTACGATGAGCCAAATAAAAACGAATGTAAACTCAAAAGGGCGTTCTCAAATTGCTGAGGGCTGAGCTCTTTTTGATTATCTATTAAAAAGGAACCAAGGTGAATCTTATCCTTCTCATTCAGAAAATGTTTTAGCTTTTTTGAAATATACTCATCATCTGTACCCCCGCTCCAAGAACTGTTCATGTTGGAAAATCGTTATGTATTACAACGATACAGATTGACAACACATAGGATTACAATAGACTACAAAAAAGGAAAAAAACACAATCAATATTCTAACCATCTTTTAATTCTTTCAATCAGACTGTCAGCAAATGTTCCTACTTGCGGTTGATGGTTATAATTGCTAATCAACTCTTGCAAACCATTAAAACACGATAGGCCACTCTTTGTGATTAGTCGACAGTTACTAACATTCAGCACGCGTACTTTACGTAGATGAACAAGTCCCTTGTCAGTCACTTGCTGACAGTTACTGATATTCAACTTCACTACATTCTCTAAATGGACGAGACCTTCATCAGTAACATCTCTACAACTACTAATGTCCAAACTATACACATTGCGTAGATGAACAAGACCATTATCTGAAATCAAACAACCACTCAAACACAAACAACGCACGTTGCTCAAAAGAGCCAAATCACAATCATTTATTTTACAATCAGTCAAAGTCAAATGACTAACATTTTTAATACACAACAGTTCTCTATCAGTAATGCTCTGACAATTAGTTAAATCCAACGAATGTACGCGTTGTAAAAAACCCAATCCTTTGTAATCAATTTGATGACAACTAGTCATACAAAGTACCTCTACATTTTTAAGGAATGACAATGCTTGATTTGTAATCAAGAAGCATCTGGTAATGTTCAACACTTTGATGTTGTTTTCCAGATACTTCAAACCTACATCTGTAATTTGGTAACAGTTACTAATGTCCAGAGTGTGAACGTTCTTTAGGTGGTACAGACCTGCATCTGTGATTTGTTTACAATCATACAAATCTAGAACACGAATGTTCGATAGATGCGAGAGACCGTCATCTGTTATTTTGTGGCAATAACTCAAATCTAAAGTATGAACGTTTTTGAGGTATTCCATACCTGTGTTTGTAATTTGATGACAGTTACAAAGGTTTAGGGAGTAAATGCTTTTTAGATGAGACAAGCCTTGGTCTGTAATTTGTTCGCAATCGCTAATGTTCAACTTTTGTATGTTTTTTAAATGAATGAGTCCATCGATTGTGAATTTACGGCAGCTCACTAAATTGAGTGTATGGTAATGGCCGAGCTCCTTCATGTCGGAGTCCGTGATATTCTTTGAACAATTGTAATTCTTGTTGATGTGTATTGTTGGATCCTTCTTTAAGTTGTTAATCTCTCGGCGTGTGTATGAAAAATGTAGCCAATCTCCTGCTGCTTGATAGGACGCAATATGAACGAGTATCTCTGAAGGTAGAGAATATAGAATGCTTGTTGTATTCATTTTGTTTGAAACTTATGATATTGCTTTTGTTTCGTATTATATAGAATGGAGTACGTCAGCATGATTTGAGGATGTGTCACACCTTCTAATACAGAGTTTACAATCGTCATCTTTTGCTGTTGTAATCATTTCGAAGAAGCAGTCATGTCTGACAAAGAAGATAAAGTTGATGCTTTTGATTTCCTCTCCGAATGCGATTCAGACTCGCTCAAAGACGAGAATGACGATGATGATGAAATATTTCAACTGATTGAAGTAGAATTTAATAAAAATGATTTAGACAGAGCAACAATAACAAATAGTATCGAGCAGTTCAACACAAAAAATCACATTGAGGAATTCACATTAGATCAATCGAAGTTAAACAATGAACGTTCCTCTAAAAACACGTGCGATGCAGAACAAGTTTTGAAGTGCATTAAAAGATCTTGTTATGTTATGAATCAATCCAAACTACCACCACACAAATCAAGGGCCGAGATGGACTACAACAGGATTGGAAGCGAGAGAAGAGACAAGGACAATGAGTGGAAAAGCTTTGGTACCGACATAAAAAAGTTGGTTATTGGTGATTGGAGCCCAAAACATCTCTATCACGGTCAACACCGACTTAAGGTTGATGTGTTCCAAAAATCATTAATCTATAACATTTATGAATATGGTAACTTATATAGTCCTATCATCACCAACTCTTTTAGGACTTCCTGATAATGCAATGTCTGACCCAGATGAAATCATGGACGTAAGAACTCACATGTGTTGTATACTAATCAAAGTAGACCTTGGATGACTTTAAGTTATCTAGAAATCTTAAAATTGAAGTACCAACTTCTCACATTACATCACTTCGGTTCCAAAAGCTTGATAATCAACATACAGTTTTGGTTATCGACATTAAGGATGCACCCAACTTTTACAATAGGTAAGTACTTTTTATTGCAATCTAACCTTACTTTAGGCGAATATGTACACAAGCTTCACTTCGAAATAAGTTCAGACCAAGAATGGATTTTACACCAAACTTTGCTGCGTCAACATCTACAAGACATTTTATCGTTGCTGACTCGGCGAGTCTGGATCATACGATCGGTGTCCTACTTCTTTTGGAAAACTTCAAGTCACGTATAGACGCTCATCCCTTACATTTGAAACCAACGTACTTGGACAAGGACAAGTCTTTAATGAAGCAAAAAACATTACTTGAGGGATCAAAAAGCAAGAAACCTTTATTGACGTTGAAAGAAGACATGATTACATTATTAAAAAATCACGACCTTGATGTGAGTGATGATGAAAATAAATGTTTAAAGTACGTTTTATTGATTTATTTGACAACTGACTCTATTAGAGATGCTGCATGTAGAATTCCAATTACCCAGATGGAAGCTGTTCTCAAGTCAACATTGCATCCTGACTGCTGCGGAAAGGAGTGTACCGTCGAAGAAATTATTAGAAAAAAACATTGTCCCTCTTGTTCTTCTATTGAATACTCTTATTCTTTTTGTTTTAACGAATTAATGTGTCCTTCGAAAATAATCCATTGTCCAAAATGTCGCGAATGTAAAGATTGGCGGTACTGGCATTGTGAGGCTTGTGATAATTGTTCCTACGGTATGTCTGTTCCGATTTGCGAGTGCTGCGGTGCAAGGAAGGGAAGTTTCAGGAGAGAAGGTAAAACGAAGCTAGAGCCATCAAGTATGTTCGACCAACAAAACCCTTTTGACTGCGATTACAATGCTGGATCAGAGGACGTGCAGGACCATGATGAAGAAAGTGACCTGGAATCATGTGATAGTGATTTTGATGTACTTAATTTATAAAATTATTAATTTTTATTTTCATTTAGTCATTGATACAGGTCGGTCTAAAGCATTTGGAGGAGTTTGCTTATCGCATCGTTGGAATGCTACCAAGCGTAGGAAAAATTAATAAATGACCTCTTGCTCTCGATGTTGTGTGCAGGCTTTCCTTCACTTCATCATCACCCTCCTCCTCTGACGTAAGCCCTTGCTCCTCTTCCATCTCGTCATCTTAGTCATTGTCGTCTAACTAACTTTTTTCTTAACTTCTTCTTCGAGGGAGAGAGTTGGTTATTTCAAGGCTTAATATCGCTAGTCACGCAGTGCACAAACTTAATTGTATCTCTGCCTTTGTGATATAAGAGGGATATCTTGCTTAGTGGAATATCCTTGATCACACTCGTGATTAACAGATCACTTTGATACTGGTTATGTGTTATACCCTTTTGGTTAGTGTTAACGATATGTATTCTTGTTCCAACGGGCATTTGTGGAGTGCAGGAGCTCTTCATGACAAGTGCACTTGTATCCTTTTCATCACAAGGACAATGATCCTTCATGATTTTTAGCCTCATTCTCTGGCCATTGTTGCTTTTCTCAAACTATTTAAAAATTCTTACTGCCAAATACTTTTCCAATATAAGAATGGTAGACTTTTATACTTACTATATCGGACGAATCTGTTCCTGCTGGTGATCAAATACTGGTTTCTGTGTTCTGGAGCAATTCAGCAGGGGTATCTGTGGAAGTTCTTGCAATAAAACTTAATTGCTATCAATTACTGGGGGCTGAACCAGTAAGCCTTTTATTTGCTATATCAGTCCGCACGGAATGCTTTTGACATTTGTAACGAACAATCATGTCAACCTTATATCCAGAACCACGAACCCATTACCCACTACCCCAACCACATGCCACCAATCAACACCATCAAAGAAAAGAAGATCGCATAACTTCCATAATCGACATAATCATTCAAGACGTAGCTATACCTTTCACAAAAGCTGCATTTTATAGTAAGTAAACAACATTAGAATTTAGTATTAACAATTAAAAGGCGCAGGAATAATATTCACAAAATTAGCGGTGCTGGACTATATGTACGAAGACCAAACATTTTTCAAAACTTTATATGGAAGCATCGCAGGATTCTTCAAAGCATGGAGGAAATGAAAACACTTTAGATTCCGGCTTGGTATGATTATTACTCTTAATTTACACTTACATCCTCAAAGTGATTCAATTACACAATAAAACAAAACTTTGTATTCATTTTTAATTTTGACAATTGATTCGTGTCATTAAGACATACTGTGCAGAATGTTGCATCTTAATAAAGTAAAATCTAACCCTATCAAATAGAGACCTTGGTATCAAAATTTAGTAGGAAGGAACCTTTCGCTCATAATCCATCCTGGTGTTTTATTTGTTACGATTTATTTTTAAATTGGCGTCTTATACAGTCAACCTATGGGGGTGTTGTGGTCCAAACTTAAGGCTGCGTTTGTGGACACCAGCCAAGAGTTCAAAGTGTGCATGATTGGATTGGACAATAGGTATTATAGAATTTCCAACATTGCCATGTGACTCAAAGATAGTGGAAAGTCGACTTTGGCGAAGCAATTAAGCGGCGCAAGAATAAATGAGACTTACGCGCCGACTCTAGGTGTAAGCATAAGGGTGGTTCAGGATGATAATATACTTTTTACAGTAAGTCGGTTTGTACATACCTGTTGAATAAACCAAAGATTTTCGATACTGGTGGCGCTTCTGTATTTCAATCACATTGGATCAGATTCATTCAACGCGCGGATGTTGTAATTTTTGTTGTGGATAGTTCTGATGAAAAACGGTTTCCAGAAGCCTGCGATGCGTTGACTAAAATAAGGGAACATCTAGGACAGAAACCTCTGCTAATAGCTTCAAATAAAATTGATTTGGACAATCACAAAACCATTCAAGAAGTGCAGTCAACGCTGTCTAGTGCACTAACGGCTGAAATGGACTATTTAATTATAGAAGTGAGTGCACTCAAAAAAAAGAAATTTGACCAACTTATGAACTGGCTTATATCCCATGCCTCTAGTGATATTATATAATAAACACAATTAGTTTCCAAAACCTTTTGATGGACTTGTTGTCATTGTTCGGTAAATTGAACGTAACATGATGTCGTTACAAAACTAGTTCTGCGGAAAGGTAAAATTGCCGACAAAGTATGTCTGTCGAGTATGCCAACGAACCATTACACATGAACACCGTGGATAAAAATGCAAATTTGAGTGCACTGGGAGCAACAATGTTCTCATTCCGCTATGTTACGGCAGACATTAGAAAGAGATTACTATCCTTTGGTGTCGGACTCACCACAATTATTATTGTTGTATCTGTTGTGAGCTTACTATACAACTCTGTACAAAAAGCGCCAATCATCTTTCTGAAACTATCCGAGGATCAAGCAGGGGATCAAGATTTACTATTTACTGCTAAATTAACAAATCAAAGTACATCACCGTTCATAAACTCAACAGACTTTACACAAAGGCTACAAAAAAATGAATTAATTGGCAATTCATCAAGCCCCAGATGGATCGTGTTCGGTAACATTGTTAACAAGAGGGATCCAGACAAGAACATATCGGCACTTCTTTTAATGGTTGACTCTGAGCACGAACAAAACGTGGGTATTGGCCACTCATGGCCTTACCGTCCTTTAGGAGAGGGCGAATGTCACATTCGAAACTCCCTACTATCAGCGCTCGACATTGCCCCTAACAGGGGGCACAAAGTAAACTTGAGAGTCGAGTTGTCCACATTCATCAATGTACTTTCGGGTCAAACAATAGCCATCAACGAGGGAGCAACCGACGATCCGGAGCAACAATTAGCACCAACGTCAGTCACATCAAAAGATGTTCGAAACTTGATTCACTACTTTTTGGACACGCAGGGCATCAACTCCACGCAACCCATCTACGTCAACATTACAGAAATCGCAAAACGAACAGGAACGATCATACCGCCTCCAATCAAACGCGTCATTGATTTAACCGGTGGCATTTGGATCTCACCCGAGGCCTTAATGGACACATTCCTGCCGGTCAACTCGACCACCGACTATTCTCATTGGGGAATAGGCGGCGAGTACAGCGTGGTGGACAGCGTCGACTCCTCGTATACCAAATATGCATCGGCATTAGGTAATGTGGTGGTGTTAGATTACCGATACGTCATGAGCGCCATCGAAACCGAATTTCGACAAAATGCAGATCTAAACGTAATACTCACTGCCGTAAACTACAGGGACCGATTCTATTCGGCATTACGAAATTTCAAAATGCAACATTATGCATTAACAGTAGTTGCCAAATACAGCGAGCGCTACAAAACATATTTGAGGACCGAAAAAGAAATGGACATTGACATTTTGAATTTGACCAATTCCATTTCAAGAACTATGGGCGTTTCTTATCCAGTCACTGCCACTCTACCATTAGCGGTCGCTCTCAAGGGAACTAGATTCATCAGCATGTTCTTGGATCAAATCTTCACCGGAGTGGTGCTCATGTTGGCTGTACTGGGCATCATATTGATATTCGCTCTCTTGTTAGCAAATGTAGAAGAAAAGACCTATGAGTACGGTATGTTACGTGCATTGGGTTTGAAACAAAATACATTAATACAGGTGATCATGAGCCAGAGCATGTACTTTGCTATACCTGGCGTTGTGATCGGAATGGCGCTGAGTGTTAGCTTGAACTTTTTGGTTAGCTACGGCATAGCTTATGCCACTAGCTTACCTTTTGATAAAGTAGATCCTTTCGAATACACTTGGATAGCGGTGGTGGTACCCGTCGCACTCGGTATATTCATCCCTACCATAGCTAACATCATTCCTATACAAAGGGCTTTGGGGCGTAGCTTGAGAGATAGCTTAGACGTAACTAGACAAAGCTTTAATGAAACTAGCGTACAGATGATTAAGCTAGAAGAGCTAGGATTGGAGCCATGGCAAACTGCCTTAGCTAGCTTAATGGTTGTAATTGGTTTTTGTGTTTATTATGGTGTTCCTTTTGCATTTGTGTTTCAACAATTTCCTCTCTTCTTTTTAATTCTTAATACTATTCTTATGGGCATGTTGTTTGGTTTGTGCATGATTGCAGTAGTTCTACAGCCCATTTTGGAGCGTAGCTTATTGTACGTGATGCTGTGGGGCAGCGAGCGTCGATTATTGACCTTGATTACTAAAAATCTAGCTGGTCATCGAACGCGTAGTAGAAAAACGTTCATGATGTTCACGCTAGCTGTAGCGTTTGTTATTTTTGCAGGTGTAGCCTTTTCTCTTCAAGCTACCAATATTATTAGTAGCGTGGAGAGTTTAATTGGTGCTGACGTCATTGTACAGAGCAGAACTACGCTCTATAAACTACCGGAACAACAAATTGATGATTTTCTTAATAAACAAAAAGAAAACGGAATCATAAAAGATTTCGGATATGCATCCAGTCATTTGACAACCTTACCATTCATTAATCTTGTTCAATTGAGTCCATTGTCTTATTTTCCAACTTGTGATGTTAAAGTGTTTGCCATAAGCGAGAATTTCCTCCAATTCACTTTTACAAAATACTTTTTGTATACTAGTCATGACCAGTATAGTCCTAATATGACTTATGAAATGGTCGATGGAAAACCAGATGTCTTCCGTTCTTTGTACGTGGATGCTGGTAAAGCCGTCTCTCCTAACGAACAAATTGGGTTCCAACCAGGTCACGTCATCTATGATGCTTACAAATTGGGACACAATCGTACATCTGATAAATTTGATCCATCCACAAAATATAAAACTTATGTAGACATGGTAATTAGTGATGCCATGCAGATTAAAATCAGTGCACAACGCGAAAATCCATTACAATTGCGCGTCTTCTCTCACCATCCAAAAACAGGAGAGAGCGGTGGTACTGATTTTATAGGAAAGGCCAGAGCGTTAGTGTACAAGGTTCCCGGATTCTTCTTTTCTAGCTATGAAGTGAGCGCTCATAACTCTCCAGTGCTAATCACTTGGGATACTTATTTACAAATAGCGAAAGAAGCTGCAGATACGGTCAAATATAAATATACTGCCAAGACTGTCTTAAAAGAAAAGCTTTTACTTCGTTATGTAGATGGTGTTACTGATAAGCAACGCGAGTCCATTTTGAATGGATTGAGAAGCATGGTCAATAGTGACTTTACAATACTACAGGATGTAAATGACATTAAGGCGTCCACTCATACAGCAACTACCGTCTTGTTGGGCTTCTTTGATATTGTTGCTGCTATTGCAGTATTACTGTGCTTCTTCATGTTGACCGTGTCGTTCACCGCCAATGTGAAGGAGAACAGTTGGGAATTTGGAGTGTTGAGGAGCATAGGGTTGAGCGTGAGCAAGTTGGTGAGAGCTTATATCTATGAAGCTCTAGTTTTGGTCATTTCTGCGTTTTTCTGTGGCACTGTTATTGGATTGGCCATTGCCATGACTTTGATATCTCAATTCAACTTGTTTTTACAAATGCCCTTCATGTTTGAGTTCCCTTATTGGTTGTTTGGTTCCATTGGGTTGATGGCTGTTGTTGTTGCAGTGCTTGGTAGTTACTTCCCCGCCAGAGAACTTAGAAAGAAGGAAATTGCTTATGTATTGCGTGGATTAGAATAAATTTATTGTTTTGAAATTAATCTTGTTCACTATGAGATGATTTTGTTAATTCGGAATGGTGTATGAAAACGATTTGCAAATTAAAAGTATGAACAACGCAGAACATGGTACAAAAAAGTTTAATATCGCACAAAATCACCAGGTCTGTAGAGAACATTCACATTAAGATGCTCCACCTTGTGTATTATTCCGCACTCCTATCAGAACTCGATCCTTCAAGAGCTGATTCTTCATCTTGGTTAGAGCTCGGGACTGTTAATAAATTTTGATCTTCGTTTAATTGTTTGACAACCTCACGTTGTTAATTAAAATGTTTATTGCTGTCACTACCTTTGAGAGAGGAATCGATTGCTTCTTTTGCTCATCCCTTGTTGGAAGATGGTACCTCTTTGGCTTGTTGCAACTCTCAGAATCATCAGACGGGTCCAGAACGATGTTCAACTCCATCTTGTTGGAAATCCTTATTATTTTACAACGATGAAAAGTTTTTGAACAAAATTCATGCCATTGTAAAGTGACACGTTGTTTTATACCATTTTTGCACAAAATCTTACGGTATATTTACGTATTTTATGAATTGTCTACGCCTTATCACACTTGCGTTTATCGTCGCTTTTGTTACGGCGAACACAAGAGGTTGTGGCAAAAGACATAAAGAAGGATTCAACAGTAATAAAGACAACCACAAGTTACAGTCAGGAGGAAGAACTCGTACATATGCAGTCAATGTGCCAGAAGGATATAACAATGATTTGAATAAAGAATGGCCACTCATAATTGATTTCCACGGCAATGGAGGCTCCCCTGAGAAGCAGTATGAGAATTCTAGATACTACAAATACAATCAAGGACAGAAGTATATTGTTGTTTATCCCGCAGGTGTTGAAAAGCACTGGCAAGGACCCTCATATGCCGTTAAGGGAGTTAATGACCTCGCATTTGTCACTGACCTTTTGGAACACATCAGAGACAACTACTGCATTGACAACAACCGTTTGTATGCTAGCGGAAAGTCTATTGGTGGAGGGTTTGTTGATATACTGGCTTGCTCTCCGGAGGGAAATCCATTCTCTGCCTTTGCAATGGCTGCACCTGCCCTATACGCAGAGGCCAATCCACAATTCAAATGCCCATACAAGAGAGCCATATTACAGGCCCACGGCACAAATGACCAGACCATTCCATACAAGGGCTCTAGCAGTGGTAAAGGTGGACCCATTCCCTCCATTCTTGAATGGGTTTCTAGATGGGGAAAGAGAAATGGATGTAGCAATCAAGACATGAAGACTCTTATCAGGGAATGTGACGGATACAAATTATTTACCTACTCGTGTAATGGTTATGACAAAATCGTACAACACTACCAGGTAATTAATAATGGTCACTGCTGGCCGAGCACATCTAGAGCGACAACAGATGGTAGAAGAGACTATTGCGGACCCTATTTGTTTGACTACACACCCAGAGTTCTAGAATTCTTCTCAAGATGGAATAAAAAAAATGCACCGTCAACTTAATAAACCAAAGTGACTTTGAAACCATCACCAATATTCTTGCACAACAAAACTTCTACTTTTCTATGTCTGTCTGGCGTAGGTTCAAAACAAATTCTAAAAATGCCATTGATGGATAAACAATTACGGCTTTTTTCAAACTCTTGCATTTTCTATTAAAACCTCCGTCAGTATAAAATTATCAGGCTAACTAAATGCGATAAATCGATATGTGACGTATCACGGTCTCGTAGCCTAAGTGCTATCGTCTACCGTTAGCATATCAGAGTACTATAACTGTACATAGATGTGAAGCCATATTATTCATACAATAGACTACACCATTAAGCATATTTCTATTTATTGCCTGCATCAACGAAATTTTCCATGTTTATTATGGTTTTTCTGATTTTGTGACAATCCCACGGAGAATAGACTTCCACGTATTGACATAAAAATCGGAGATAAATTGGGTTACAAATATAAAAACAATGAGTCTATCACCAGTCTATGTACCAGTTGAGGTTGGACCAAACTTTTGGAACATCCGCGCAGATTTCAATGTTCTGTACGTTGTTAACATTTGTAAGTTGATATTTTGTTGATGTTTGACCTTGCAGATACACAAATGTCCATCATCAAACTACCAAATGGCAAGTTTCTTCTCATTGATACTGTAGATTTGACAGAGGGCCTTAAAGCCCAAATCGACAAACTAACCAACAACGGATCAGACATTGAAGCTATTGTTGGTGTCCATCCCTTCCATACCATGTATTTCCAAAAGTTCTATGATGCTTACCCTAATGCTGAATACTATGGAACACCAAGGCACGTACGAGTCCAAACTAAGATACCCTGGAAGGGCGATCTCACAAACTGTGCAGTCCAAACAAAATGGGCTCCAGATGTTGAATTCCGCATCCCAGAAGGAGCAGAATTTGTAGACCCAAAGCCAGAGAAGTCAAACCACTTCTCGTGTGCATGGGTGTACCATAGACCCAGCAAAACCATTCACATTGACGACACCGTCATGTTTGCTGAGGCACCAGGTTTCTTAATGAGATTATTTGGCTTCAAAAAAGGAACCATGGCATTCCATCCAAGCATCAAGGGACCCGGTCTTTTGCCCCACCCTGACTCACCTTTTGTTTTCAGAGACTGGGTCAACAAGGTGATCCAAGATTGGGATTTTGAGAACATAGTTACCGCCCACGTTGGAAATAAGATTGGAGGTGCAAAAGCATTGTTGAAGGAAACCGTTGATGCAGCTGAACCAATGTTCAGAGACTTACATGAGCAAAAGAAGAAGAAACCTTCACAAGATGATTGGGAATCTCCCATCAAGAGCAGCAACGACCAAAATTGTGAGTGCGGATAAATTTTTTAATAAAAGTGTTGTTTGTGATTCAGCTTTCATTTGACTCCTGCGACACTATAATGATAGTTCGTTTTAACAAAAAGTCATCGCTTGCGGGCCCTATGTCGGATTGTTTCAGAATGTTTCCCCGACTGTCTCTTCATGTCAGTCGTCGGTTGCATCCCAACCGAACGTACGTTTTAATTGTAAGAAAAGATATAGAGTAAGCAGTAAACAACATCATGACGGAGATGGATGTCGCAGTGCCAGTACATCCTGTCAGAAGGTTGTTGAATAAAGTGCCCACTTTCAATAGATGGTTTGCTCTAGCTGCTGCAGCGATAATGATGCTCGCAGGTGGTACTACATACGTTTTTGCAACAATATCATTATCGATGAAGGTTAGAATGGAGTATCTTCAATATCAAATATCCTTTATTGGTACAATGAGTGCTGCAGGTAACATTATGGGGATCCTTCCTGCATTGTTCCATGACTTTATGGGTCCAAGGCCAACAGCATTATTGTCTGGAGTAGTAATGGCATTTGGGTACGGACTTGTCTACATGGCACTGCAAAAATGGTTTTACACAAGTTTTTGGATGGTTGGATGCTTCTATTTGGTATTCTCTGCTGGGGAGTCTGCATGCTTTACAAGTGCAATGGCAACATCTATAAAGAACTTTAATCCTAAACACAGAGGTAAAGTGAGCGGTGTGCTGAGTTGCATTTATGGTATATCGAGTGCTATCTTCTCATTTATATATCAACATGTTTTCCATCAAGAGCTTCTTGGTTTCGTGTTCTTTGTAACAGTGTTTGTTGGAGTAGTACCAATTGTGTGTGGAATCTTTTTAAATGTTGTTCCAAAAGACTTTGATAGAAGTAGGAGAGAGAATCTTGTACAACAGCAAATTGAGGAGGAGCAGAGATACATTCTTGAGAAGGAGGAGGGAACTGATGTAAAACACATTGGCACCGTTAATGAACCAGATGAAGAGCAAGAAGAACCTGTTGTTGAAGAAGACATAATTCCACCAAAACAAGACGATAGTGTCTCTCCACTCGTAATGATTCGTTCCATTGACTTTTATTTGTTTGCTTTCATCGTTTTTGCATGTATGGGTTCTGGTCAAACCATTGTGAACCACATCGGAACTGCTGTTGAAAGTTATGGAGGCAACAAGAACTCAATCTCCAGCATCATGATTGTTAACTCTATCGCCAGTTGTTTGGGACGTGTTCTTTTTGGATTCACATCCGATAGATTGTCGGCCTATGTGATCAGACCTGCTTTCTTAAACTACGCCCTTTTAATGATGAGTGTGTCTGCTTATGGATTTGCGTTCACTAATCCAGGAATTCTAGTATACTTTTTGACTTTTGGTGTTGGTTTCTCATACGGAGGTGTTAACGCCATTATTATTGCTTATCTTGCTGACAGATTCGGACCAAAATTCCTCGGCATGAACAACACAATTAGTAAATTAGGAGCCCTTATCGGAAACTTTTTATTGTCGACTGCACTTGCTGGTGCAATCTATCAAGCAAACACCAGAGGAGGTGGAAATATTTGTAGAGGAAGAGAGTGCTACCAGTCAACATTTTTAATTGTAGCATCCATTTGTTTGGCAGGGTTCGTATGTTCACTAGTATTAATGCACCGCAACCAAGGCATGTACGCTAAGATAAGAGAAAAGACTGCCATGGAGAACAGCGCAAAAATGTTTAAAACAGTTAAGGTTTAATGCGTCAAAAAATAAATTTATTACTATTGTTAACAAAGATTCTTGGTCCTGTCCTGTATGTTATTTTGCATGCTCATTCTTTTTATAATGTTTGAATCATAAAACGGTTGTTTTCTCCAGGTAATTAAATACGTATTGAGCACATAGGACTTTTCTTGTTCGTTAAGGCTGTTTACAATAGTGCTCTTGATGTCAAATTCTTGTTCAAACATGTTTATGTAGTTTTGCATCATTTCTATACGGTCGAAGGGGTTGATGAGGGTATTGTAAGGCCCCTTGTCGCTACTTGCAATGTATTGGTGATTCGAATCAATTTGTGAGTTCAAATGCTGTTTACATTTTGTAATGGTCTTCTTCATCTGTGTGAGTAAATCGTAATCTAAAAGTGTTATGAATCTCGAAATAGTGCTCTTACGTTTCTCCACAACTTCTACAAGATTTTTATGTGTTTCTTCTACTAATTGTGAGCTTAGTTGTTAACCGCTGGTTTGCGTCGTACATTTCGTCACAATTGAAATTGATCTATAATTTATTTTTGTATCCGCATTACTTTCTTCTATAGTTGGTAGCAGAGATGCAGCAGAGCCGTAATCAGAGAGGTGTGTAATGCCTAATTCGTGTGTCTGTTTCCATGTCGAAGTTGTCGCAATAAATTGCTGGTATTGTGATTCGATAAAATCCGAAACTAGTTTGGACTTGGTTGGTTTTTCCTTTGGTTTTCCATAGCTTGAGAATGTGAAAGGTTTAGACATTTTGTATCGTTTACAAAATGTTGGATGGAAAAGATGAACCTGAGATGTACGGCGCGAACATGCTAGATGTTGAGTTTGATACATTAGTACATGGGATATTAACAAAGTTCGCGAAAAGACTATCAAAAAATAAAGTGGAACATATACGTATAGCACAGGTTAGTGGTTTGGAGTACTCTTGTCTAAAACATCAAGTGGATCAATAAACTAAGAGAGCTATCTCCAAACGATGTATGGAAAAAGAATAGAAATTTATACATTCAGCTGCTGAAGTCTCAGCTAGAGAACAGATTAATAAATCTTGAGCCTCCGTTTGACAAGTCGCCACCTGATGGACCACTACCAAAGTTACCATCGTGGATGAGTATATACTTACTAAACCCCAAGCCAACAAAAATTCAATACTTTAATGAGGACGGCTCTAAAATGAAGACAAAGGAAGTGGTGGTATTTGAGACGAGAGAAGCTTCTCACTCTAACAGGCCTATACCAACACAAAAATTAAATAATGCTCGTTCACAAAATAATAATATAAGCACCAAGTTCTCTTCATCTCAAAGAAATCCCACTCAAAACGGTGACATAACTTTGAACTACAGTATCATGGAGGGTGACAATAATAAAAATGCACAGTACTCAACTACAGTAATAGTAGATGACTTACACAGGTATTCTGATGTGTCTCAGCGACTGCACAGAACTCAAAATCAGAAACAAAAGCGTATGGAAAATAAGATGTACATACAGCATCTAGAAACTCAAATCATAGATGAAAAATCAAAAAGGTTAATAATGGAAAGAACTTTACGGGCAGAGAATGAGAATCTTTCAGAGCAGGTGCGTCAACTCCAGGCTGAGCTTGAAACCTTAAAGTCAGTCAAAGATGATGATAAAGCTACGTCATCAGATTTAGAATTTCTAGACTATCTCACAAGATTCTCGTGTGCATGTTCGAATCTAATACAGAAACAAACATAGTCCAATATAAAAATATTTATTGTAATCTAACATCTTACTTCAACCACTATTTTGTTAGAGTGACTGGCAGTGAGAGACAACATTCAAAGTTTAGATTTTATTAATGCCAACAATTGTTTTTCTTCATTGCTTTGAATTGGATTTTGCTTTTGTACTTTCATTCTTGTTTCTGGTGTGTCACTCCTATCAGCAATTAGTATATCCTTTATGACATGTTCAAATTCAGGTAACTTGATCGTTGTAGATGATGCATCCTCCACACTTTTGATTATCGCTTGAGACAAGTACTCCGTCCATTGATTTGATTTTTGTTTCTCCATCTGTCCCATCTGTGCAGCCAACAACAATTCGCTCAGCTTTAGATCTCTAGTTAACTGTTCTATTTTGGTGGCTTTCTTCTTCTTGATTTCATCTAGTGCAGTTATTAGTGTATTGGGACCCTCTTTTCTACGGACAGTTAGTGACGGAACAAAGGATTCTTACAGTTTGGATTTTAGTTGATGTAGGCTTGGAACTGCGACTTCTACTTGCATGATTGGGGCAGGATTTGATTTGGCCTCGGGGTCGCTCATGTTATTTTGTACAAGTGTATTCTGAGCCAATACATTTTCTTCTTGTTCATCTTTGTTTGAGGGTATAACACCATCAAACTCAAATGATTTTAGAATTTTTAGGGTTAGGTAATGATCTTGTTTCGGCTTGTATATATCTGGAAGTAATGACTCAGAGGGTTGTGACAGCAACTCTTTATGGAACAGTTCAAGGTTAGATGAAAATGTATTAAAATTATCAATTTGTTTCCTCTCTTGCGGCAAAACAACCTCTTGATGTGAGAAAATTTACAACTATAATCAAATACTTTATTAATGTAATCCTCCTGCTCTTTTCTACGCTCCTCTTCTATTTTCTCTTGTTCAGAGTCTTCAATTTGTTGTGTTATTTGATTGTTCTAAGAATGTTATTAACAATAAGACAAAAGTGCTTACCTCCTCGGTGGTGGTTTGTGGCACATCATCTTCGATAGGTTGTGTAGTAATAAGGCCTTTTTTGATCGCCTCTTTCAAAAACAACAAAAAATCTTGATAGAATTCTGTATCTGTTTGTTTTGGCTCTTCCGGTTCAATTTGAGGTCTCGGATTTAATAGTTGGTGAGAATACTGTTCTACAATCTTCTTAATTTCTAAAGCTTTAATCTCACAATTCAGTTTTAGATACCAATAGGAACACCATCACCATCAAAGTTGGCCTTCATTTTCATAGAATTGTTACAAAATTTTAATTACCGAAGACAACCGATGTTATAATATTAGCAAGAGTATAAAGTAGTTAGGGCTCCTATCAGAACGCTTTCAAAGAATTCTTTTCCGAAACAAACTTTAATTGAAAACTAACTCTTGAAATAAAAGCGAAATGTCGACATTCGAAAATAATGACAATAAAGAAACAAGCGACCCGATATTCTAGGTAAACATCTTGTAAATTTCGTTTTAAAGTTTGAAACAACTCACCACGTAACACAACTGCATTTTTATTGAGCTAAACAAATGGATAAAAATATTTATTGTTCTGTCTTTAGCATGTTTTATACAGAAAACAAGGGTGGAAATCTCAAATATAAGTTGCTCAAAATAACCTCACCCTTGATCATTTGATCACACACAATCCACACCCAGCAATTCCATTGTTGCTAAAACTACTAATGGACTTTATATCCATCACCAGAGGGAACCACAAGTATTATTTTTTTATTATCACATTTTTGAACATATCGATCCGACGCAATATCTGCTCCAATGGCACATATAATATTCTTGACATTGTCAAAAATGTCAGGTCTCTCCACTTGGTCTAATCATCCTTGAATTGCAGAGCGTCGCGAAACTAAATGTTTAAAATCATGGTCCATGATTTCGTGCTTGACTTCTACAATAAAAATTGTTTTGCCATCTTTACTAATGAGAAGCACATCTGTTTCATGAAATTCTAATCCTGCTTCTCTCATTTCATGATAATTTAATGTTCTGAACTCATAAAGGTGGTCAAGTGAAGTAAGTATAATTTTATTTTCGGTAGCCTTGTACCATTTGTCTAGATTTTTTGCATGTTATGTTGATTGGATTTTGTCAAGTCAGAAACATCTTTTGATGTCTGAGCTGCTTGTTTGTTCATTTTTTGATGTATAGATAAAGCACAGCATTCTTCCTGATCGTTGGTACCATTAGAATCGATTTATGCAGATGGGTCTTGCTCATGCCCTTGTATCTCATACAATTAGTGAGATGCTCCCTTGCTTCTTTGTCTAGGTTGTCCAATTCGAAAAGATTGCCTTCGACATAAACTTTGCTAAATGTATTTTTCGAAAGGTCAATTATATTGCTGACTGATATATTTGTTAACGCGTTATTGCCCAGATCGGTACTTCCTTTTGGATTATTGGGGGCTTTGATAATAATTTGATGTAGAATGTTGAATGCTGCGTCATTCTCTTCCCCTAAAATTGATGAATTCACACTCCTTTTGTTGCTCCCAGTTTGAGATGATAACATCGGATGGCGGGAAAATGAACTGAATATAACATCAATCCATTAATTGCCTTAAAATAAGTTGGTCATGTGCGAACAACAAATTTTGATCAACTTGAACTTGAGATCAAACAATTAAGAATGGAGGACATCAAAGTCGGGAATAGATTTATTTACGATGGAGCAGATAAAGGAATTATAAAATATATTGGAAAGCTTGAAGGATCTAAGGAACCTGATGCAGTCTGGGTTGGTGTTGAATGGGAGAATAATGTAATCATTCTCGTACTCTTCCATTTTTCTAAAACAATAGGGACGTGGAAAAAATGATGGAGAAGCATTTGGAAAAAGATACTTCCAGACTAACCCAAGTTCTGCATCTTTCATCAAACATGGCGTGTTTACAAAGAATGCGAACGTAGAGGTATCTTTCTTGTCTGCTATGGTAGACAAATATAAACAAGTAAAATTTATTGTGAAAAATTCTAACTCCATTCTCAAGGAGGGAGATTCTGAAATGTCCTTCTCAAAGAACATCACAGCTACTCTAGTTGGTCGCGAAAAAGTTGAGAAGTTGCTGAGTCAAATAGACAAATTGAGGAAAGTTGGTCTACAGGGTAAAGGCATCACTCATGTTGAGTCAGAGGTAGCCAACTACACACCACGTGAGTCAAGTATTTTTCATTTCTTCACATTCAAAGTAATTGAAGACGTTGATCTTGCAGGCAACATGCTAGATCACTTTCCAATGGAATTTACCAAACTCCGCCTTAAAACTCTATTACTATCACATAATCCAATCAAAACACCACCCTCAGGGTTATTTGAACACTTAAAAGTACTTGTATTGAATGGTATTCCATGGACCATACAAACACTAGGGCAAGCACTTCAGTTCACACCCGTTCTAGAGGAGTTACATTTTAGAGATAACCAAGTTGTTGATCTAGGTGACATCAAGTGGGGAAACCTCAAGACACTTTATCTAGCCGGTAACAAATTAAGTCAGTGGAGCGAAATTGAAAAACTAGGATCCATACCAACGTAACGATTCATTTTTCAGTACATAACATTTTTGTAGTTTAGAGTGGTTGGTACTTACAAAGAACCAATTGACCTCTGTACAGTATAAACCAGGATCGTTTCAAAACCTAAGAGCACTTTCAATCGGAGACAACCAAATAAATTCATATGAAACGGTTAATGAGCTGAACAATTTTCCAAACCTTAACGAAGTCAGAATGGACAACAATCCCATTTCCAACTTGCATGGATTAATTGACACTAGGCAGTTTGTGATTGGAAGAATCAAAAAGCTGAGCATTTTGAACGGAAGTGAAGTAAAGAACAAGGAAAGAATAGACTCTGAAAAATATTACTTGCGATTTATTGGAAATGAACGTTTCAAGCTACTAGAGAAGAACAAAAAAGATCAGGTAACTTTTTTCCATCATTTACATCATTGACACGTTGTGATAGGATTTCATGAACTTCAACCCTAGGTACCAAGAATTGAGCGCCAAGTATGGCGATCCTCTAGAACTCTTGATGGAATTTAAAGAACGTAGTCGCGAAACAGTTGTCAAGAAGGCAAGAGCTGACACTGTGTGTAAGTTACATTTTTTAAAAGTTACTAATCCATGTCAGCACTAATTATTAAAAATGAGATCAACAATGAAGAAATCAACAAAAAGTTTGCCAAAAGCTTAACGGTTCACAAAATGAAACAATTGATACAACGACTGTGGAAAATTGATCCATCAAAACAAAGACTTTTCTACGTAGAATCCCGTTCTACGCCAAACCTGATGGACGACAATTACAAGGAAATTGGATTCTATGGCATCGACGATGGAGGACACATTCTAGTTCAAATCATTGACGAAGAAAAGGAGAAGAAGGAAGCCATGGAAAGACACCACTCACAAATTGAAAGGATGAAGAAACAGGAGGGAGATGCAGATCAACAAGTTCAATGGAAGAAACTAATGTAGAATAAAGATTGCTTTGTGACGTGAACCTGTATTTTTTGAGCCCGTGTTTTACTATGCATTTTCTGTCGTACCTCCTTGACGGTAACAATTACCGAATAAAATATTCCTGATAATTTCCCTTCCGGGGGAACCTTCTTCTTTTGAAGATTTTATCCCCTTATTTATTCTTACAAAATTACCAAACATGCCTTCACCGCAGCCCCTAACACCTGAGGAACGAGAGGACTCCCCGACTCAGGGCGGGACACTTGCACCACACGCATGTAGTAACTGTAAGAATGGACATAGGAGGTGCGACCGCGCACTACCAATCTGTACAGAGTGCCTCGGAAAGAAAAAACCTTGTGCTTATGACGAGTTGCCAAAGAAAAGAGGCCCCAAGAAAGGGGAAAGTAGGTCACGAAATAAATATGAACCATATAGTCTGGACGGGGCTGAAAAGCCGAAGGGTAGGCGGAAGAGCAAGGTGATTGAGTCAGTTAGTGAGGGTCAAGGTAGAGAGATGGACTCCTCTCCTCAGCAAGTGAACTATTGTGGTCAAATGTCGACTATGGGCTTCCCCACTAGTCAGACCAACATACCCGTATACGTCACACATCAAATTAGTCCTACCCTACCACAAACACTTTCAAACAGTCCACAGAATACAATACAAAATTCCACATTAAATAATGTGATGATGAGGCATTATGCGGTACAGCAACAACACCAACAGCAGCAACAACACCAACAAATACAACAACACCAACCAATTTTAACATTTAAGCCAGAGGAGCAAACTCACGTCAAAACCGAACTCCCCATTCAGAACGTTAACAACTTACAACCCTCGCTCGTCGGGGGAGTCGGGCCCGCTCAGTTGACCCCAGAATCTCTTGACAGATACTTTGAGCACCTCTACCTCAACACGCCGTGTATAGAGAGAGGCAAGGCCAACTCCATCATTTACTATTTAAGGAATCTAAGAGGAGAGAGCGCGCCTTATTCACCCACACCCGATAGCAACGACATGGCCGTCATCTTCTCCATGCAGTGTAAGACCTTCCACCTCATACATTTTTACTAACATTAACAGCTTGGTTTTATAGAAGGTTTGGCCTCAAGAGTCTTGCCATCAAAAGCTTTGACAGGAGCAGAGAGATAATATGTAAATCGTTCGACAGGCTGTACGATAGTTTCTCCATAGCCGCCAGTTACGGCTTCCTTGGAATTTGTATTGTAGAAGAAGGAGAGTTCAACACCGCAATGTACTACTTTGATAATTTGAAAAAATACCTGGACCGGAGCAACCTCAGACGCGTGGCAGCCAACAAGTTGGAAGCAGAACTTCAGCGCATAAGAGAACAGCACATGTTTTACATTTACATGACCGGCGTCTACTATGCACAGGGTAGCGCCAACCTGGCCATCATTGTAAAATCACTCATGCATACTCACTTTATCATGAAGCAATATCGCTCCCTATCGGATCTATGGCAACAGCATGGAGGCAACATGCCCGACGACAAGTATGAAGAATATGTCAATTCGCAAGAATTCGCAGACTTTGCTCCCTTCCTGGACATTATCTACAATGACGTCAAGAACAATACGGATCACTTCCGGCTGGACCTCAACATGATTGATTTGCTGTGGGCCAAGTATCAACAGAGTTACGAAAACTTTAGCAAGCAGAGGAGCGTTCCAGAAGTAGACGTCAGCATGCGAAAGACTGCATTCTTGATGGTATCACAGGGCCTCAAATTACAATTCTTGAAGCAGAGCGGAAGGATGAGCGAAGACATTTCGAGGAAAACTGCAGACCACATCACCATGCTTAGCATGAGCGAAGGTTTCACATTGTGTCATCATGTGGCTGTACAGCCCGTTGCCCTGGCAGCACTGACGCACATGCATGCCTTGGAGAGAAGCACCGACGCGGAGGACAGGGTTACGTTGCTGGACAAGTTGAGGATGGATTTGAAGGCGCTCAACTACATGGCCGACAAGTACAACATTGTAACCATACGGTACAGAATGTTAATTGTAAACTTGGAAAAAGTAATTGCACAGAACGAGAGAGTTTATTCTCCTAATGTTGTTAATTCACGTAATGTTCATTATTATGCACAATCACCTCCTTCTGCTCACAATCCATCTCCACAGGCTGTTATTTCTTCTTCCAATCCTTGTGATTCTTTCCCCCACTTGTTCGAAACGCATGCTATAGATGAGTCGCCGGTCAAGTCCAGCAACAACGAGATCAATACCAATAACCTAGAGCATATATTGACGGAGATTCTGAGTGACGGCGGCAATGTGGTTGGCGACCATCCAAACTTCACACAAGGTACAGAGGAGTTGATGTTTTTGTAAATTATTAAAATACTTTTTGTTGAAGTGTGTGTTGAATTATCATTTGTTCGGAACGTGGAGGTTAGGAGTGGAAATATGCTTATGAGCTTGCTATATATTCAATTATTTTAAAGTTGTTACAAACTATAGGTAAAAGTAGTATAAAAAGTAGGCAGTTACACAGTTTTCAAGAAAGGTTCTAAATCAACTTAAGATACAGATGTAATGTCTAATAGACTTGTTGTAATTAATCACTTGTGACCACCTTGCGTCAAATGAATTTGTTTTTCAGACAACCGAAAAAGAGACATTGAATGAGGTTGTGGTTCAAGATTCTGAGCGGACATATGCTGATGACGACCTGAACAAGATGACTGTCAAAGAGATTTGCAAGGAGCATCGCATTTCCCAGATTGGAGAAAAGAATGAAATAATTTCTCGCATCCAAAGGGTGGAGTGGATAGACACAACAAGTTATGGTATACGAATAATTTTGATGTTATTGTAGAGAATTTGAAACACATTTATTATAATACAGCAATAGAAATTTCTTCTATACATGTATGCTTTAATCATCCTCATCCTTGTTTCTCCGATGAACATTTTTGACACAAAGAATTACTCAAGTGGATTGAATCCTGTAAACTTTTGTCCAAAATGTTATCGAAACATTCTGGATTGAGGTGTTATCTTCTTTGAAGGAAGCAACTAATGTGAGGACCTTTTGTAACTTAACCCTAAGTGGCAAAAAACATGAACAAAAACAAAAGTACTATTGCTTGGTGTAATACTTAATATTCATCTATAGCTGAAGGGACCCGTAAACAAGATGCCACACTTTCTAAAGATGGAGGTGATGAAGATACAGGAAAAATCATGAGAATTAAGCAATTCCCGTAAGAGTACAGAAGTATGTGCTTGTGGAGCAGTCTTACATGATTACTTCTTGTTTAAAGATCCATCGATGGTTATGATTGAAAGGCTTCGGAAAGAGTCCATTTGGGGTAAGGTTTGTCTTCGTACATGATTGCTCAAGTTGATTACAAAAAGTGTCAATATTACCGCAACTCCTACAAACACAAGAAAGGGATTGTTGATTGGTGCATTCAGACCCATCCGAATGTTGCAGATTGCCACTGACAGAGAAGAAAAGATCACCAGCGATGTCGAGCGATCCATGTACGAGAATATTAAAGTAAGTAACGATTTTCCCCATAATTAGAATGTTGCAGAGTCAAGCAGAGTTAGAAGAGAGCACATGATCAGTGCAGGAAAATGTATTGGAGGGGTAATTAGACTACAAGTGAAGGAAGACGTAGAAGGTGTACATTATCGTTATATCAAGGTAAATGGATCGACATTTGAGGCTAAAGATGATACGAAATCAAAGATTTTCAATGACTCGTTTGCCATACTCAAAGATGGATTTGTAGGTGCAAAACAATAAACCAACTCCCTGTTTTGAAAAATACCTGTTTTAATTTTCCCTTGCAAAAAAACTTTCAAAACACGTGTTTGGTCCATGCACGCTGTTGGATTTAACCGTCTATTCTTTTAAACAAGGGGGTTTCAAGGAGTTGAAACATTCAATCAACTGTCAATAGCTAGTTTATTCAGAGTAAAATCAACACTTGTATTTTTGTTCGGGCAACGATGGGATTACCATGAATTTTTTATGGAAGCTGATTGTCTTTACAAAAAATATGGAACTAGCAAGTCTATACTCACATTTATTACCCTCTTCGCATCCGCTCACCTCACAGACAAAAGATAAAGAATAGTACTTCAAAATGAAGTAGGCGCGTTTTTAAGCAGTGGTTAGAGCGTGTGTGGTTGAATGAAAAAGAGGATGATGAGAAAGACGATTTGCAAGAATTGGTTCAAAAGATCTTCGATGACTACTGTTAAAAATATATGATACCCACTGTTCGCCAGGAAAAACCAAAGCGATTGAATTGTTTTTTRAAAGCAAGTTTGGAGTAGTTATGAAAGAATAATTGGTGACGAGGAGATTAGGATTACCACTGAACAAAGTGGTGCTTGCCAAACATCAAATAAATATATCCTTTATATACACCCTAGTCAAGTAAAAAATTTTTATTTACATCTTCTTTCTAACGTCAAATTGCTTTTCAGTTACTTCCTTACCCATGGCACAAGTAGACGCTCCACCACCAGATACAATCTTTACAGCTCTATCAACAATCTCAGCACCACTCCATTTCTGATGAGTCAAAGTTTCGACGCCGTGTTCTCTTTCCATACGTTGGATGTTTTGTACGTAAGCCAACATTTTATTACCGTGTGCATAATCCTTTGCGAACAAGTCAATGCTTAACGAGTTTGCATGGAAACCAGCAAGTGTGATGAACTGCCATACAAATCCATGGTCTCCCAACCTGTCAGTGAACAACTTGATCTCCTCATCGCTCATGCCTGCATTGTCCCAGTTGAATGAAGGTGACAAGTTATAAGCCAACCATTTGTCGGGGAAGTGTCTCTTTACAACGTTCGAGAATTTGACGGCCTCCTTCAAGATGGGTTTTGCTGTCTCCATCCAAAGTAAGTCGCTGTAGGGAGCAAAGGCGACCGCACGTGAGATGCACATGTCGGTACCTCCTCTAACACGATAGAAACCTTCTCTTGTTCTTGGTTTTTCCCAGTCAAAGTAGACGTCGGCACCTAAAATGCTCTTGGCAAGCTTTCTGGCGCCAAGGTTACCGAGCGGCTTGGTTAAGTCATTGTATTGGCGCATGAATTCTTCAATGTGAGCTTCCTTGTTGTCAATGTTGCTCTCCTTGATGGCCTTGACGACTGCATGGTCGAATGTGACTAGTTCTGCTTGTTTTTCCCAGGCAGCCATCTTCTCTTGTACTTCTGAACGTGTGGCGCCATTGTGTTGCATTTCTGTAATAACGTCATTCAAGTGTTCTAGCTCTTGATTGCATGTTCCAAGGATGAAGGCATGGTCACGTGGGTCAATGTTGTTATCTAACAATTGAGCTGATTCGGCATCAGTTCTGCTGACTAGTAACACCTCGGAACCCATAACGTCAGCTTGGAGTCTTGCGGCGACCAATCTGTCAATGTGTTCTTGGGTGGAGACAAGCACCTTACCGGCCATATGTCCGCACTTTTTGGTACCTGGCTTTTGGTCCTCAAAGTGAACACCTGCGGCACCAGCCTCAATAAACATCTTCATGAGTTTCATGATTGCAGTAGTTCCACCATGACCAGTGTCACCATCAGCAATAATCGGGGTGAAGTGGTCGATAGGTTCGTTTCTTATGCGTTGTTCAGGTGTTAGCCTTGAGCGGTCCTCTCTTTGCTTTCTATCATGGAAAGTTTGTGCACGGAATAATTGGTCAACCTTATTTGGCACAGTGTCCATAGGGTAATCTGCCAAGTCTGGACCTGGTTCGTTGCTTGTCGAAGCAGTGCTACTGCTCTGCCAACCACTCACGTATATTGTCTTGAGGTACTTTGCCATCTGCACCACTTGAACGGGGTCTAAGGCACCAAATGTATGAGAGTATGAATTCTCTTTGGATAGACGCTGTAGTAGCTTGAATAGTTTGTGGTCAGTGCCTTGTCCATTCCTTCCGTTGACAGTTGGTACTGTGCCACGTAATGAAATGACATCTTGAGCAGTATATGTTCTGGTCAAACCAACGAATCTCTCACTCTTCCACCACTTTTGAAGTTGCTCTAATTCATTGCGGTCTCTTTCATTCTCTTCTTTGACCCAACGAGGTACTTGTTCTTGCATTTGAGCAGGATCTACGTTCATTTCTGATACCATGGTCGTATTGTTGTTTTATGTTTATGTTTTTATTGTTTGAAGCTGCTCCGTTTTATCGAAGGCGGAGTAACTAAAAATAAATAGGAGAATAACGGAAGAATTTTGATCTGCGCAAAAAGGATTGGAACATCTTGATAATATGCCTTTATATGTATTGAAATGAAAATAAATAGAATTTTGATTCGGTAATCACATTCTATCAGAATAGTATACATGAGTAGCAATGTGAATTAAACCTGTTGACCGAGTGCAGAAAATAGGTGTTATCATCAATTAACTGTAAGTCTAAAGAAAAAGAAGCTCGCGGATCATTTGCGATGGGGAATATAGGAGATTTTGGAAGGGTGGTTGTAATTGAATATTCTATCAATTTGGTTTTTCCCTCCGATTCATTTTCATCCTATTCCAAATATTCTATTTAACTAAGTACTTCCCTGAAAGTTTAGGTGCTGCACAAGCAGTTGTTTATAGATGGTAACTTTTTATAAATTGTAAGGATGTTAAAGAGTTTTTGTAAAAAGCTACTATTTTGAAAGGATGGCAGTTCTTTCTGTTGCAGACCAGTTCGTCAACTATTATGAATACCATCAGAACAAGCACAACCAATTAATTCACTTTATTTTTGTGCCTGTTATTTTACTCTCATTTATCATGCTACTTGGACTGGTACACGTACCAATTATTTCAACACCATCGGAATTTCTAAACTTGTTCGTGGGAAACGCTGGTTTTATTGCAGCAGTTCCCTTGGTAGCTTACTATTTTGTTTTGGACCGTGAGGCAGGGGTAAGTTGAAGATTTAAACCTCTTTTCATTTAATATAGGCTGTCATTTTGGCTGAGATTGTTGGATTTGTTGCTTTATCAACATATCTACAACTTTACGAGTCAAGGAGCACATTCTACTTTATTGCTTTTCTATCACAAGTGTGTGGATGGGGCTTCCAATTCTTCGGTCATGGATTCTTTGAGGGTAGAAGACCAGCTCTCTTTGATAATATTCTACAAACCCTAATAGCACCTTTATTTGTCGTGATTGAGGCCTTCTTTTTCCTTGGTTTGAAATCAGATTTGAAGAAGCAGGTGGAGGATGGATTATCAACAAGAAATGCCAGGAAGCAAAAATAAATATATTTTATACGTCGCATTTTCCAACTATATTCAGAGACTTAAAAGTAGGCATTCACAAGAAACCACGAAATTTGTAGTAAAAAAAAGAACTGTGAGATTATTTCGCATTTTCGGAAAGTATATAAGGAGAGCAGTAATGCAAAGTTGGGTAACATCATCATTTTGCATCTATACGACAGATATGATACAGTGTAAGGTGCTGTCAACTTTTCGACCAACCAGGATGTTAAAATTACTAATCTATTTAAAACTCAATCAAAAATGCCAAGCAGGAGGAGACAAGAACAACAACTTAAAGAGGAGTTTGGGTCCTACGTTACTGATCTAATCAAGAACATAAATCAAGTTCCCAGTGACGAGGAAGTGGATATTGATGACGAGGAAGACCACCCATTTGTTATGGAGCCCGGAGATGCTGGTTTCGATGCTTATCTGCTTGGGTATAGTGATGATGATAGCGACGAAGACCTTGAGGGATTTCAAACATTTCTTGATTATGTAGTCCAAGACGAGGAAGATGAGGACGAAGATCTTGAGTATAATTCTGTATATAAAGTTACCTCTTGTGAGATAGTAGAACCATCAGAGGAAGAAAGGCCATCAAAAAGAAGAAGAAAGAGTTCAAATAATGCTTCATTTGTTTCTACCGAAGTTATAGTGGACTCAAACGGCAACAAGGTCACAAGAAGAGTAGAGAAATCCGCAGACGGATGCAAAACTTTTACATTAACCGAGAGTAGACATTTGGAGTAATCATAGTTTAACTGTATTGAGGAGCCATGGTCGTCATATAGTAATGTGAGCGACGCTCCAAACAATTAAAATAGTCTTTTTAACCAGAAAAAAATCTCTCTTGTTGTTGTAAAGCGCGATGAGCAAACTGTTTGTCTTCCATACTCCTGGTAACAACCTTAGGGTCCAAACAGATACTAAAGCCGAAATCATTGATCTTCAACATCCAAAATTCAAAAACATAACATCAAAGTATTGTATTTTGAATAATGCACTGTACGAAGTAAAGGTCACCAATGTGGAATCAAAAAGTAGTTGGATAGTTGATGATCAAATTATATCGGATGGTTCTTTATATTGTGTTACACCATTTGATGTAGCGTTTCTTTTGATACAATTGATGGACGAAATGAAAATCAAAGAGGGGAAACCCGAAGGTATATATCGCAGCATCAACGATGTACTATCAAAAATACCGAAGTTAACAACACTAAGTGGTAACCAATGCATCAAAAAACAACTGAAGCATCTCTGCGACGTAGAAGGTTTGTTGAAATTCAAATCATTCAGCAGGAGCTTACTTGTGATATAGAGGTTGGCAACGATCTTTTTTATAGATTGAATCAGAGCAAAGTCGAAAAATGGCTCAAATCAAAGGTAGAGCAGTTAATTGACTCTTTAAAGAAAAACAAAAGTTTTGTGGAAAAAATGAAACCTCCTGCTAAAGCATTCAGATTATCAGTGAAGGAGCCCACTACCAACGATACAGCATCTGAAAAGTTGATTAATGATAAGTTAACAACGTTAGCGGTTCAGTTGACATGTGAGTACATTGATGAAAAATGGGTCAAGGCACTAGCGGAGGCGTGCGGGTTAGTATACTTTTATTTGATGACAAAATAACTCATTTAGAGTAGGAGAGTCGATCTTGACCACTAAGACCACTGTTCACATTGGATACCAAAATGACAAGAAAAGGGACATTAATGACATT
This sequence comes from Acrasis kona, assembly GCA_026419775.2. Taxonomy (NCBI): domain Eukaryota; phylum Heterolobosea; class Eutetramitea; order Acrasida; family Acrasidae; genus Acrasis; species Acrasis kona. The sequence goes on from JAOPGA020000995.1 coordinate 90,456, forward strand.
ATGGAAGATTATTCATACGCACCAAAAGATGACAGCTCAAAAAAGAGGAAAAGAGATGACGGTGACGAAGGAAAGCCTAAAAAGAAGCCGTCGGTTGCATCAAGCGTACGGAACTTATCAAAAGTCGACACTTCGAAGAACAAGTCCATTGCATCATACTTCACTTCAAAAAAATAAAGTGTTTATTCGTATCATTAGTTTGTGTGTATTTTACATTGTGTCGCGGTTCTCCTTGACCCTTGTCTTGTCTCTGCAGCGATGATTAACAAACCAATTGTTAATCTGCTTGAGTGTGAGTTTAGTTGCTTGGATTAAATTTTTCTTGTCTTCACTTCTTGGGTATGGATCATCACTATGTGCGTCGTACCACTCTTGAAGGATCATAGTTGCTGAAAATGGAAGTGTTCTTGAGGCAGAGTTTGTTGATCTTGGCGACTTGTTTGCTTTGGTCTTTCTTCCCTTCTTGGTCCTCTTTGTGACACCATCTGGACCAGTGAGATCCAAATTAGTGGGAGACAATGAAGTTTTCACTGTAAATGGAGACACAGGCCGAAGAGAGTTAAGAACATCTACAAGTGATCCATTCTTTTTTACAATATTATTATAGTTGCTTCGAACTTCAACCAGAACATTCATCAAGGTGATGCGAATGTCGTTTTCACATCTCAAGATTACTTCGTCCATAAGATGAGTTTGGAATAGACTTCTTAGTCGTTGATTTTCGGAAGAAATTATCAGTTGGACTTCACTCCATTTCTTGTTCATAACAGAAAGCATATATCTGGAGAGTTGTTCGGTGAAGCGCACTTTAAGGTCGTGTAAGCATGCACAAAAGAAGAAGTACATTCCTTTGGTGAACTCTTGTTGAGATAGTTGAGTGAATCTTCTTCCGTTTGTTACACCTGGTAGGTGCTTCTCGATGACCTGTTGTTCGTTGGTATCAACCATCTCAAACTCCTCAACTGCTACATTTGGAGTGCTATATTCTGATGAATAGCCGTCGGAAGGAGATGAGCTTGGTTCACTGCCACTCCAGTCTAGTATAGCATTGTCTTCTTCGTTCCAAAAGGCCTCAGATCCTCTCATAGGTTCATCTTTGGTTAGTACTTCTTCTCTAACAAATGTTTGTACGGGCGGTTGTGCATTGGGAGTCTTTTCAATGTTCAAGAACGAGTCAATGTCTAAAAATACAGTTGTTGATGATAGTGGTGTTACATCACTATAATCATGCAGTAGTGTGCTCTTAATATTTTCAGTCGATAGTTTTAGTGAGACATTTCTTTGTATACCAGAGCCAAACGACTTGGCAGGCTTCACTTCTTTTATTTCATAATCACATGCAAAATCAAAATCAAAGAAGTTGTCGTTGAGTGAGTAGTCCATCACTTGTTGCATTTAGTGTGGTTTGAATTCTTTAGTTTGATGAGTCTATTGGTGAAAACTACGTCCCTCTTTATACTCTGAAGAAACGGGCCAAATCGGGAATTTATGTTTTGATTTGGTAAATGAGAAAGAAAACGATTAGGCATGTGGTATTTTTGGTTAAAAAAGTGCGCACCTTCCACAAAGTAACGATCTCGTCCAATGACGGAATACAACTGTTAGAGTACTCTATATTGAATCAGATATAATTGAATAATGCACACCCCAAATAATACTAATTGTTTAAAAATGCATTGGGGTTTCTTCCAATAACTACCCCAATATGTCATCAATACAAAATTGGATACCATGGAAACTGGTGCTATGCCACAACTACTATGTCCGAGACTACAATTGTGTAGTATCAATTTTATAAAAAGATTCTTTTTATTGACGTATAAACATTATCAGCAGTATAAAAGGGTTCTTGTTAATCAGTAATAAATAATCTGAATTGTTAGAGTGGTCCAAACCGTTTTTTATTACATATAGATTCTCTGTGCTGTGCCCTTCCGATGATAAGAAAGGCATATCTATAAAAGTGATATCCGTACCTCAGTCATCAGATTAAAACTATTACAACCAATACAAAACAAGTTTTATTACATCATACCAGTAAACAATTCAGTCATTGGAGTAGATAAAGTATTGCTTCTCCTTCTCTCTTGATACGCTTCGTCATCTTCACTTAGATTTGGAATATGCTCTTTACTGGTCATTTCGCCAGACAAGATGTAAGTAGTCATTGTTCCCTTGCCCTTTACAACAACGCCATCTCTCTCCTCAAATGAAAACAAGTCGTGTACCCTTTCGTACGTGTCTCTTGTTATTTGGATTTTACCAGGAATACCAGTAGATTCCATCCTACTGGCGATATTTACGGTATCGCCCCAGCAGTCATATGCAAATTTGCTTTTTCCTATGACACCGGCGATTAGCGGACCAGTGTGTATGCCGATTCTAATCTCGACACTATTACTGGTCACGTTATGGACAGCTTTGAGGGCATCCACAGCGAACTGCACCACTCTTTCTGCGTGAGTGTTATCGCCCGGTGTCAACCCACCTACACAGAAATAAGCATCACCTATTGTTTTTATTTTTTCGATGCTGTGGTGCTTACACAGATCATCTAATGTATTTACAATGGAATTCAAGAGTTTAACTAGATTCGTAGCACTCATGTTACTACTTATTGACGTGAAGCCAACCATATCTGAAAAAAACACGGTGCAGCTCTCTATGCGATCTGCAATGTTGTTGTCTTTCTTCTTCAACCTACTAGAGACATGAGCAGGAAGAATGCTTTGGAGAAGCTTTTCGTTGTTGAGTTTTTCTTGTGCAATTAAATCTCGCTGTTTCTTTTCAAGAGTCAAATCACTACAAAAACACATTACAACAGTGGCTTTCCCAAAGTGGGTGACGCCTAAATTTACTTTTACTGGAAATTCTTCTTTTGTTTTCTTGACTCCTGACAGTTCTTTACTTGCCTTTGTATTGTGGTCAACTATCTGAACCAAAATTTCACTAATTTCGGACCCTATGAAGAATTCGCGGATGTTTCTGCCGACGAATTCGGCTTGTTCGTAACTAAACATTTTTATTGCAGAACTGTTGACTTCTTGGATGGTTCCGTCGTGGGTACAGATGATGGCGGCATCGTTGCAGGCCTCTAGTGCGGCGGCCAGTTTGTCACCTTGACCCGTCTTGAGAGCTTCCTTCTTCTTGACGGAGGTGTTGTGAGTCATGACGAAACTTTTCAATTCTTCGATGCCATCAAGATTATGTTGTGGAATGTACTGGAGCATTGTTCTTATTCGGTGGGTAACCTTTATGAATTTATCACATTCGTAGAACAAGAAGATGAGTGCAACAAAAACAAGCGCAAATATGAATATAAACAAGAGCTCTGGTGGATATGGAACGGCACATGTAGAGTGAGAAATGTCCTGATACATCATGACAGCTTCCCCTGTCTTGTTTGAAATGGTTTGGAAAATGTCAAAATTATTATTCACAAGGGCCAATGTGGTTACATTTGTATTATTCTTGCCGGTATACGCAATAAGACTAATAATTTGATAATTTGTTAATAATCTGTCCAAACTTGAACATGCTTGATTTGAGCCGGTGTTGTTACATGTAGACTTTGTAACCAAGTCGTCAACTGCACCGAATGATCCATACAAACCTTCCGATCCGAATCTAAGAAGCGCCCAATTGGCGTTCACATCAGATGTATAGGGTTCAATATTCAACGGTAAATTAACATTTAAATTAATGTAAGTATCCGGGATCAAAATTTCTTGTAATATAAATTGAAGTCTGGAAGTTGACTGATAAAATTCTCCATAATTGTAAAACACAGTGCTTGTTCCCTTGTCACAATTATAAAGTAAACTAATGGACACCGAACAAATACCAAGGGCTACCAATTCCAAAAACATTATAATTAAAGTCAACGCACCAACTTTCCATAAGAATGGATAAGTTTTTGAACTATTTATTTTCGTGTCCTCCAATTTCTTCTTTTTCAGATTCTGATAAGTCGACCCGACGACATCCTTGGGTATATATTTTTTATACAATTCCAAAACTTTTGTTCTGGAGTCATTTAATGATATCACGGACGGAACAAACAAAAAGACAAAATACAAAATATGTACTGCAAAAATCGAAATAAAAACAGCAATTAAAACTTTTGATTTTGAAGTATCGCTGTTGTAATATTCATTTTTGAAATCAAGACAATACTGATGAAAACCCATTCTAATATTCTGTCTATTATAATAAAAGAAAGCATATGCAATATTCAATGTCGTTTTCAATTCACCATCGGCCATACTTTGAGCATAATCAATATAATCTCTCAAAGTACCAGAAAAATCATACAAGGACATGTTGGTGTTTGTGAAGCTAAATTGATCTCCGCTCAACACCGGTATGGCAACCGTCCATTTATTCACCATTAAGTTTTTATACCTGACGGAAGAAGTGCTCATCTTTGTGTTAAACACATTATCCCTAAAGGACCTTATGAACTCGGAGGCATCCGAAAATGCAGATCGAAGTTCGTCCGCATCGCCATTGTTCACAATGTGTTGTCTCCAGTGATTTACTACGATGTAAGGTATGGGTTGAATAATACAAGATTCTAACAAGCGCTCGGTATCAACAAAAATAAGATTATCGTTAGTGACGGTGGAACACATGATGACGCAAGCGGCCGCCACGAACGGCAACATGCAAATCATTAATCTCTTTATGATGTGCTTGTTCTCCACTAGGATTTGTTTCCTGGTGGCATCCCTTCTTTTTTGACCTTCGCTGATCATGCCTGAGGTGTCGCTCATCTCCACCTCATTTCTAAAAATCTCTGGATCAATTTCCAGCGTCTCCAGCGTGTTTCTCTTCTTGTTGATGCGGTCGCTGTTTCTGTAAGGATGTAGTTCGTCCACGGGCGTAGTGGAATTGGTCACGGGAGCTACCGAACTACTCCTCAACCTCTTATTTCCGCCTCCGTTGTTTCTCTTGCCATTGAAGGCGTCGACGGCTGGGTTGTTGGTCGGAGGCGATGGATAGTCGTTCATGTTGGTGACCTCTAGTATGGGATTCATGTCCTCGTTGACGCTCACCGTGTCCATTAGCATTTGATCTCGTTGTCTAGCCTTGTGCATTGCTATTTCTTCCACTTCTTCTGCTTTGGCGTATAAGAAATTCGCTTCTTCCAAAATCCTTCTTGACTTCTTCGACGTATTGGGCATTACGTTCGCAACACGTTTGGATTGGTTCCGAATTTGCGAATATAATGTTCCGAAAATGTGATCGCATTCTGCTTCGCTCTTGTATGCTAATTCTGCATGCGAATTCAACTTTTCGAATTCTGCATTTTCGCTTGCTAATGTTTTGAAAAAGTACTTGATGTTCTTGTGAAGGTCGTCTTGCATTTTGCGACCTTGATCGCTTAATTTGTAAATTCTTTTACGATCGCCCAACATGCGATCTAATTCGATCGATCTTTCCAAATTGATGATTTTGGAATATAATGTGCTGGAGCATCCTAACGCTCTCTGAATGTACATTGTTGCGTGATGTTCGTCTCGAATGGAAATGTAGTAACTGGCTACAATGTTGTACAAATGGTAGCTCTCCATGTTGTTGAGTGCTGCGAGGTTGATTATTTTTTCGAAGCGATGGAATCCTTGTTGAGTGTAAATGGAAAATTTCGTGAAGCGACAAATGTTGTTCAGGTTGACCTTGTTAATGTTGGATTGGGTCGGGTCGCACAGGTAGTCGAAGTATTTGGAGGTAATGTGGATGAATGTGTGACAGTAGATTTCGAAAATGATGAAACCAACAAAGAAAAAGAGAATCATCACGCCGATGGTGATACTACCGGTGATGATGCCCGTTGTGTCGTTGCGACTGGTGTTGATGATGGAGGTGATCATGGATAACATGGCCCCTGCGGCCCTGCTAAACACGAATCCACAATATACCGAGTTGGTCAATCTTTTGTAAAACGGAACGTTGTAAAATAAATAAACGGCCATCAGAATGTTGAACGCAAAGTGTAGCGCTCCTCTTACCCATGGTACCATGGTGACCCTAATCAAATGTTTAGTGCGCATGAATTAAATGTAAATCTTACATGAGTGCAATGACAACGTAGATTACGTTGAGTGCAAAGTCAATAAGAAGCACAGTGGCGCTTGATGATGAGAAAATTGCAAATCTTGTCGGCAGGTTCAAATCAGTAAGTAAATATCCAAATGCAGCGACTGTTAAAATCTGCAATACGCATAACATGTACGAGATGATAGCAAAAATCAAGTATGGCATTTCCCAGCATTGGAATCCGCTACTGTTGTATCCTGTATTATAATCACAATTGATGAATGAAAATGCTGTTGTAATTGGTAGGTATGGCGTAATGCAAGCGATTGTTAATAACACAATAGCTATCCTCTTGACATGATCGAAAGCGCTACTTCCATTCAAAAAGCAGCGAAACGCAACAAATGTTAAAAATATTATAATTACATATATTAGCAAAAACAAAACGGATAGCACCATCTGTCCAACATCTGGTAAGTACTGTAAACCCAGCGATCTTGGTATCTGTGAGTAGGTAAATATCTGTTCAAATGTCGGTCCTACGAAAGTTATTAAAAATGTGAAACTAGCTGCACGCTTACCCCAATTCGACCTCACACCAGGCGTTATGAGCAAGAATTGAAACTCTATCAATAGGATGATGAGGTTGTTGAACAGTGGGTGTATCTTGAGACGAAGAGAATAAATGAATGCGAACCATACATTGACGGATGTCTCGTTCTTTTCACCCTTACGGGTAGCATAAGAGCTTAACGATACATTATCATCAGGTGCATACATTTTTCTATAAATAATTCTCCCGCCCTGTAGGCTTCACTGAACTGGATAAAATAAGAGATTTTTTCTTCTAAACGTTATTACCCGCAGCCCTGCTTAGCCGTGAATCCTCACAAACAGTTTTATCTTTTACCAAAAACAAATAAAACATCTATATATTGGCGTACGGTTGCATCCGACGGCCACAACTCACCAACACGCGTGACAATTATTTCCCAACACCTACAACACATCAACAAGTGTCAATTACACATCACACCAACTCAACAAACGTCAAAAAAACCACAATAAAGAAATGTTAAATTTTTATTATATGGGCGGTTGAACATGTACATATTCTTTAAAGTATCTTAATTTCGATTCGTTACTAAAAGTACTGCATTGATTCACACATGTAAAAATCGTAACACATCCAAAATCCATTCCTTCATTTCCCTGTAGCGCAATGTTGGCATATTCCGAACACTTTAGTTGATAAACGACGGTGGGCATGATTTGTAATTCGAACACTCTACTCGCTCCACAATTTTCGCACTTGGGTACGAATTGACTCACATTAACTCTTCTGATGGATTCATCCTCATCGTCATCTTCATCATCTTCATCTCCATCATGATCAAAATTCCTCACGATTTGTATTTTTGAGTTTGGATCTTGTTTAATGGGTTTGGGCCATGTGGGAGGTAAATGTTCTTGTTTTGTGCTGCACCATAGTGGTTGACCTCCGAATTGCCAACGAATGCTTTGATGTGGACATCTTTGTAGAATGGAAGAAAATCTTAGTAGGGTGGTCGTGAAATCCTTTAGTTTTGTTTCTTCGTAAATTTCTCCTCCTCCATCTCCGCCTGATGTCTTAAAGTTACGTTCTAGCATTTGATTCGAAAATTCTTCCATCTCGTCATCATTGTATTCTTCCATCATGGCATCATCATTTTCGGCTGATGATTGGGCTTGGTCCAATTGGTCATATGTGGATTGTTTCTTTTGGTATTCTTGGAATAATTTGAATTCGTGGGATTGTTCTTTGGTTAGAATGTCCTTGAGATCATCATCTGGTTCTTCGAAAATGTCAAGTGAATAGCAAGGTAATGTATTCTTGGGAAGTATTTGTGGTGATTGCTTGTTTGTGATGGGAACAACATTTTTTGGTTTCTTCTTTTTCTTCTTCTTTGAGGGTGCCTTGTTGTTGATTTGACTGTTCTTCAGTAACTCTCTCAATTCTTGATCTTCTTGATCTTCTTTTGATTGTTTTTCGGAATCATGTTCTTCTTGGGCATTATTGGATTCTTCTTGATCTTCTTCTTCTTCTTCGTCTGATTGGATCTTTTCTACTTGGTATTCATCAATTTTAACAATGGGTTCAGATGACTCTGAGTGAGTGGTAGTGGATGTGGACTGTGAAACTGTTTTTTTTATTAAAGAATCATCAATTTCAAATTGACAACGTAATGCTACCCATGAGTTGCTCTTGGAACTGCACTGAGTGTTATTACAACCAAATACATACAGAAAGCGATCATTGGGACCAAGGTTGGCGTACGCTTGTGCAACAAGGTACAACTTTGCTTTACAATTCTTACAGGATAATGTCTTGTTTGTTGGTCTGTCTGGAACCATAGATTTACGAAATTGTTGTAGTTCTTCTTCTGACATTAATCTCTTTTTGGATTCTTCAATTTGTAAGAATGCAAGTTCCATCTCATTGATAGTAATCCAAGCAGGTCTACCACCAATTTTGCTCACATATGGATCGTTGTAATCAACTTCAGTCTCCTTGATGAGTGAAATTGGTTCTCCAAGATATGTGTAATCTGAAAGGTATGGGTTTTTTGCTGCCATGTTTCCTTCAATTCCACAAACTTTAGTTTACTATTACAATCCAAAAATAACAATGTGCAGATGTCAAGATCGTCGATTGTTACTGCGTCGTGAGGAAAGTTGGACACTCAAGTTGAAAGAAGTTTATATCGATGTCCAACACATTTTCCAATTAATTTGAGGTACCTTAAAGGAAACAACGTGTCGAGTGGGAGGGATTACACAACTGTCTAGGAGTTATAGAAGAAGTACGATTATTTGGACTGGAAGATAGCATGCCATACTTTGAAGACCTAAAATTTGCCAAAAAAGTATCTTCCTTGGAAATTGGGAGTCCAATTAAATTTTCAGGTCTAAGATCAATCACTTTCAATCGAACAATTTTTCATTACAAAGGCGAAGATGTACTTACAAAACGAATTGCTTTGGGGCTGAAAAGTGCAATACACACTTGAGAAACGCCCATGCTTACTCTCTTTCAAAATAAAAAATTGTAATGAACACTGAAATTGGTCAACTTCAGAGGAAAAAGAGATGAGAATTGGGAATCAAAGACACTTGAGACTTCACAAACCGAACGATTACTTGAAAATATCTCAAGGTGATCTACAATCAAATAATGGAGCATGAGGAAAATCAAACACACATACATAATTCTAATTCACATTTTCTGAAAATCATGAAAAACATGTCTATACATGAGAAAGCAAACAAATATGTGCATTGACGGGGAATCGAACCCCGGTCTAGACGAATGTGCTCATTGGCAACGTCCAATTCTTTAATGTTTAAATACCACTAAACCATCAATGCCGTTAAATCTATTGAAATTTATAGGTAACTACAAATATCCTTTGAACTTTATAGTTTGTTATTCATTACAAACGTCTCTACATTTACTGTAAAAGACTGTCAATGATATTATCATTCTCAAATGTCACCGCCCATCCATGTCCTCCTAATGCATCTCTTTTGTTATTTAGAGTCAAAATAAATTCTTCTTCGTTTTCATCTACACGTAAATAAAGTTCCACATCGAATTCCTTCTTAAAGAAACCAACTGTGTCAGCTTCCTCTAATTCCTCCTCGCTATATTCTTCCGACTCACCGAGCCAGCTTCCCACCGTTTCTTGATCAATGGCATCCTGAATTGAAGTTGAAATGTATTGATCTAAATTATTCAATACACGCTTCAGTGCATTTTCACATCGGGGTAAATCCTTGTTTGCATCAGAGATCGTCACTTGTATCTTATTGCCTTCATTATTAATCTCTCCAACCCAATAGCACTTTTTGTAAGTAAAGGTCCCAAGACTGCAAGTTTCAACCTCATCCATGTTCAGATTGTGAGTATTGTGCGGGAATTTTTTGAGTTTAGTAATCCTGGATGAATAAAGTAACTTGTGTTATTATTTCACAAACGGTCAACTCATCATACTTACATGCTACTTTGATAACGTCTGTCAGCGAAGCTAGTATAATGTATGTAGTTTACAATTTCATTCCATTTGGATGAGGGGATACTACGTCAATGAGTTGCTAGCAAATACATATCAAGAATATGATCATCTATATCTTTATTAAAGAGCTTGTTCAACTTAAGGCCGAAAAGGAGAAGATAATTACGCGGGACAAGTGTAGTATTGTTTCAACATCCATCATTTAATGTGATGCACAAGAAGTTATTTTGTAGAATGTATTTAAAGCACGAAAGTATTATTGTTCTAACCCACGTAAAGCAATAAGTAGTTTTCGTGGCAATAGTGGCGTTTCAGATTGCACATAATCCTTCAAACAAGAAGACTCTACTATGTCTAAACCAACCGCCCAATCGTCTATTGACAAATCTCTTTGCTCCTGACTGATGATGGAATACCATTTATTCATACTTTCCAAGTTAATATTACCATATAACTCGTGCATCAATAAACGCGCCTCGATATACGGTATCCTCTTCTTGTCATTCTGAAAAATACGGAAAACTTTTCTCTTGTCGGATCCCTGGATAATAATTTGTTTTGCATGCTTTATTTTTTCATCCCGACCCATTGTTGAATATTTGTTCGTTTGATGGTTTGTCAGGTTGCAGCATGAACAAAGAGGAATTCCATCCGACATCGTTACAATAAATTTTGATATTGAAAATATTAAAAATAGAACTCAAAATACGGGGAAAACATTTCTCTGATCGCACATAAGAGTTTTATGAGTAAGTGAACATCATTAAAAAATAACGCGCAGGCTAGTAGTAATACTATGAAGCAGAAAAGATCTAATAAGTTCAAGGGGATATTTGAACATCTATCTTCATTTAAATCGTAACGCTTGGTCAACTTGAAGGCTGCAACCCAATTTTTACCAAACTGCCCACTTCAATACATCTTACTTCCTAATCTTACTTCCGGACGATGAACCAACCCCTTAGCCCAAGCTCAGCAAGAGACACTTCGCCCGTCGCAAACAACGAAAGTACCGCTAACCCAACAAGCATTGCAATTTACGCTGCTCCAACGGACGCACCCGCCACTGCAGAAGAACCAACCCGCGTTATTCACTTTAGACATGTCGCACAAGGAACGACACAGTCGGATCTTGTAGACCTGTGCTCACCATACGGAAAAGTGACCCACATTCTACTATTGAAGAACAATCAAGCTCTCGTTCAATTCGCCGATTTGGCTTGTGCCATGCAATTCATTCAACACTGCGGAGCAGACAAGTCCTTGAGACCCAACGTCCGTGGCGCTACCATCCACCCCAGTTACAGCAGTCACAAAGAACTTACAAAGGGAGGCCTTGAGGAGGGTGCTAAACCCAACAAAAAGGCAGCGACCCAAGACGGGGAAAAGGAGGAAGGAGAGTCCAAACACGGTCCAAACAGAATTATTTTGGTCACCGTCCATAACGTCAATCAATACACAGTCAACGCCGATACCATATACCAAGTCTTCCACCCATTCGGCACTATTGAAAAAATCGTAATGTTCGTCAAGCCTGTCGGACTTCAAGCTCTAGTCCAGTACCAAGATGCTCAAGAGGCCGCAAAAGCCCGTCAATCTCTTTCCGGACTAAGTCTGTACAACAATAACATTTGCTCCCTAAGCGTACAATACAGCAACTTGACTGAACTCACCGTCCACCAAAACAGCGACAAATCAAGGGATTATACTAAGAGCGGAGGTTTCACGCAAGGTCTATTGGAATCACCTGCACTTTACCAACCAACAGGTGGATCGTCTCAACAGACAAACGGCCAGACCGGTACACACATACAACCACTAAACATGGTCCCCAGAGAACCTGAAAAGACGGTTCTTCTTGTAAGCAAGTTCAACCACAGAGAGATGGGAATAATCGCTTTGCTCAACCTTTTCTCTTGTTATGGTTTTGTTTTGCGCATCAAGATCTTTAGGGTCAAACCTGATCATGCTTTGATAGAGTTTGCTAATCATGCCATGGCCAACGCTGCACTAACCAACTTGAAGGGTATCGAATTGTATGGTTACAAATTATCGGTCAACTTTAGCGTTCACAGTCACATAAATTCAAACACCAGCACTACCCAAGGAAGCAACGATCGTTCGGATGAGGACTTTATGAGAGATTTTTCCAAAACTGTACTCAACAGGTTTTCAGCAAAATCAAACCAAAGGTACATGTGTCAACCAACCGCAACATTACACATTTCAAACATTAGTCCAAGCGTGAGCGAAGAAGAGTTAGAGAAGGTGCTCAACGAAAAAGGAAAGGCAGAGAAACATCGGGTATACGAACACAATGAGAAGAGAATGGCTTTGTTCAAGTATCCAAAGGTTAGCGATGCCGCAGAAGTCCTCTGTCAAGTACATGATAAAGTAGTTGGTGGAAAGAGCATCAAAGTTGCATTTAGCACAAACAGACTATAAAAATACTTTTTTAAATATGCAGTCTTATTGTTTTTTGAATGTGTTGTGACTCTGTGTGAGTGGTGGATGAAGTGGTTATCTTCGCAAGAGTTATCTGAATATGTACATAAAGATCTATTTATTTATAGTTGTTGTAAAGGAAAGTTTGTTGGGTTTGCAATTCAAAGAATGTTGCATATATCATTTCGCGAAGTCGGGTCAGTTTCTGTATTTCTAGAATACTTTGTATTGACCTGGGTCCTTGTCCTTCCACTTTGATAGAGGTTTGTACGTCTCATGCACATTGTTGTTAGAAGGGCTTGTTGGTTTCCAAACACGTGTAGGTGTCGTAGAATGTGGAGATTTCTGAATGGATTCACTATACCTTTTGTCATCCTCTTGGCACAAATGTGTTCCTTGCTCTAGGAGCTTTTTCCTCCATTGTTGCTTAAACTCCTCTTTTTTAATTTCTTGCTGAACTTTCGCTTTCGCAAACTCTTCTATACGATTGACCGACTTGCGGACCGGAGAGGTCGTATTTTTAGAAAAGTAGTCCATCATCGATATGGAGGGCGATGTCATTGGTCTAGTTGATGGTGGGTTGGGTGTAGCTCCAAAAATTCTTTCTGTCGTATTTGTCGCTTTGTTAGGATTTTGTCTTGTACTGCACCTTATTGGCACTTCATTCTCCAATCGTTTGTTTTGCTCAAACTCTTGCCCCCTTGCTCCTCTTCTAACCATTGTAGATGGCGCTTCATACAACCTTTATAAATTCATTAGGCGCCAAAAAAATATCTGTTTTAGATGCAACGTTCATATGGATGAATAAGCCGTCGTCTATTTCAAAGTTTTAATTTATTTTTTTACATGTCAAAACTCAATAATGGAAGTGCTGTTGGCGGTGCCTTCTTGGTGGTTTTACGCCTAGCAGTCTTGTTACACCTAGGTGTAGTGCATATATTTTCATTAGGCTTCAACTTTAGTTTTACTGTACCCACTGCACAATGTTGGGGAAGTTTTGTTTTTAGCTTTTCAGGTGTACAATTTGGAGGCAACTCGCTTAAAGGTGTTCTTAAAGTCTTTTCTGCCTTCTCATTAGATTCAATTACTTGCATCTTTTTCTTAAATGTTAATGTTTTCATGGCTGTAATCTTCTTGATTTTGGTCTTGTTGATTGGAGTTGTTGAGATTCTTTGATTAAGGATGCGATTTTGTACATGCTTCTGAACTTTATCGGGCACCTCCTCTACGTAATTTATACAGAATTTTGGCACTTCCTCTCCAAAAGCAAAGTGCCAGTTGTGTAAATGTAGATAGTTTGTCCTTTCCTGTTCGTCAGATACGTATACTCTAACGTTCTTCTTTTCTTGATACACATCCTGTCTGCTTCCATTGTTGAAGAAAAATGATATACGTTCTCCAACCACCTCAACATCATCAACATAGAACAGTTGCGATGCTTCCTCCTTTTTAAAATGATATTTATCGATCAGAGAAGATTCCTTGAACATTGATTCGGTAGGCAACTTGTCTAACTTCGATCGAACCCATTCTTCAGGTTCATTTTCGCCACTGTGCGCCAATAACTGTCCTTCTTTATCAACTAGAGCAACGTTTTCCAAGAAGAAGCATCCTTTGTTCGAGTTACTAAGAACGTAAAAAGCCACTGGTGGTTCCTTCACTGTTATTTCAAAACTTGTTACCCAAACATCTGGTATAGCTAGCAGCCTATCTTCATCTTGACATTGTTCACTCGTATTGTTTTCGTGATGTATCCTTTGAAAGGACATCATTTTTAATGCTATCATTCTCATGGCAGCACATTGTATAATGGTAGCTGCACTATCTTCTTTTGCGCACATTTTAAACGGTAATGAGGTTACAAAATGGTGGAAATTGTTCAGGTTGACGAAGAGAAATATGACAGCGAAGAGGACACCACCCTTGTGATAATAAAGTGCAATACTAGCCGAGTTGAAAAAATAGTGGATACTATACGCAAGATTAACAACAAGGATAAGAGAGTGAACAATCATATTGACTTTGTGGGAAATGTTATTAGATGGGTGAAGTCTTTGTTCTCTAAAGAGTCTTTAAAGGAGGAGTGGGCATCTTTCATAGATGTATTTCGGTTTAGAGTGTTTGATGTTATAATTGTTCTTGCAATTGGATATTTGTGCAAGAAATTTCACATACTAAACCACGCCCTTGGGTGGATAATACAAGAATAAAATTATCATAAAATCTACATGTGTTATTAAAGTTATAGTAAGTATTATGTCGTTATCACACCCCTTACATTTCCAAAGTAATACACGAACTCTGCCCTCTAATTTAAATGTCCATTCGATGTAGCGAAATTCAAATTAGTTTCATGGAGATCTATTGAGTTGTTCGGCAAGTTTTCCTTCTTATGTATATTACCAGCAAGGGTATCTGTTGAAGTCACATCAATTATTCATACAATACTTCTCCTATACTCTGTGACTTTAAAAATAATTCGGACGGAAGGCTTATAAGAGATAGGTTGACCGCTACTTTACCCTTTTTTGCTGAGACGCCTTAGTGTGCAATCACGATGAAGAACAACATAACTAGAATCAACAACAGGTATACATACAATTATTTTATGATACAATTTTAAATTGTACAGATCATCGGTATTTGTAATATTTTATAAAAAGAATCTAATTCCAGTGTTGATTAGAGTTTTTAATAACAACAATTTGAAGAGGATTTGAAATCCTCACACGTAAACTTTTTGGACATTAGTTTACTCATAACACACAAATGTAGCACTGCATGGCTCAAGTTTGAAGGAACACCATATTTAAAGTTCATTCAAGTAAAAGGTTCAATCCCTCCCGCCACCCTATGAGGTTTGATACAAAGAATTGTGAATCAAGACCGGTTCAAGTATCTAGTTCCCGCAAGACACTTACAGGAGTTAAATGGATAAAAACAAGCTCCAAAGTGGTTCGTACAAGTCGCATGCGCGTTACTCCCATAGTCGTTGGAGTTAGTGTATATATTAGAGGTTGAGTATGTGGGTGTTGAAGTGGGTGTCGATTTATGTATAGAATTGGAGTGAGCGATAAGGTTATTAGATGTTAGAGTAGAAGTTAGCGTCTGACGACACACAGTTACCATTAGCGCCACAAACATTTATTTGAATTGAGCTGGTGCCATTGCTAATTGAGTATTGACACTGTAGACCAGTACAGCCTGTACTACAAGTACAGTTATTAGGCGCACTACAATTACCGTTACCGGAGCAAATATTAGATGTAGTGGAGTTATATCCATATCATACAGAATATATCTATCTCACCCTCTCCTCTGTTACCTCTTACTATAAGATAATTGTCGGATAATGGTTGAAACTACGTTGCGATAATGCTTACAGCTTGACTGCATGATATTTTTTGTTAGTTGGCGTCCGATCCTCACATTCATGTTTATATGGCCGCAGATTCAAAATGGTTAGTCATTTGATGTGACAAGATTATTTATAACAGCTTTACAATTTTGTCCTTAGGGGTAAGGGTATGGAGAAGATGTGAAAAAGTTCGAAGACGAAACAGAGCACTAGGTGGAGTGTATCAATACTTTACAGTTTTCGAACTCAATTCAACAAACGGAGCCGTTCCGATCACTCCAAGAAACATTTATTACATTACAAATCTGGTTTATTGTTTCCAATGATTATTGAGCTGTTTATTCTTCTGCATCCATGTAGCCGATACTTCCCATGCTCAAGACTTGTGCATCGTCGGGGGTTGTAATTACTCAATTGTACTTGTTTATTGTGAAAAAGGTCTAATACACCAAACTCGAAATCACACGTTGATATTTGAATAGTCGATCATAGTCGAGTCTCTACAATTACGACGACTAACAGAGATAATGGCATATAAATTATTGTTCCACCTCTCTCGTTCGATGGTGTACACCGACATTCGCATACGGACGATGAGTCTCTCCATGACAGATAGATTACCAACCAACTGCATCGATGTACTGGGAACCCAGGGTAGAATTGGGTGGATGTCTTTCACAGCGAGCTTCATGAACGCAGTTGTCAATTTTAGGTTAGGGACCCTAAAATCCACTGGTAGCACAATAACTTTTTTCGAAAATTCGTCTGTACACAAAACGATCTTCGTTGACGGAAGGTTACCGTACGATCTATCAGTAGTTGTAGCCCCAACAACATCCGTCAAGACACTGAAATAGTACGTGTCATGTACGTACTCCACGGTCACCGCGTACGAATTGATGGTTGCTCCGTGGTGAACATTTATGCCTGGGTGTGTTCTTGTGGCCCCAACCGTCTCGAATAATGTCGAACCGACAACTTCCAAGCTCCAACCGGCGAATGCCCCAGGTCCTGGTGCAGCTCTTAGTGATGTAACTATATCGACCAGGTCAATCTCTTGTGCAAATGGCAATGCTGATGGATAAACAAGCGTATATCCCCCTCTACTTGTGATGACGACCCCACAATTTACAAAGCCGTTTGTTAAAAGAGAAGGACTAAAGTCATCAGCGTTGCGTATTCCTATTTGCCTAAGCGTGTTCTTGGTGACATCCTTCACTGCTGTGCTTAAACGCTTCATAAATGATTCATTCTTGGAGATAAGCTCTTTGACTCGCTTAGTATCATATTCACTTTCATTCATTTTTAACTCCCCTTTATCAAAAGTAATGTGGACTAGTGGCGTTAAAACTTTTACGCTCAGGGCACTCTGACCAGATTTAAAAACATCTATGTTCGAACATTCTGCCTCTAAAAGGGATGACAGATTTATTATTTTGTTAAGTTGTTCCAAATGTTTTGTTTGTAAATGGTTATGTACATTACGGATCTCTTGTTGGATCACTTTCTCACAGAACACACAGTGTGTATGCCTCTTGTCAAATACTTCCCCATTTGTAGAGCATTCTGTTGTATATCTGCACCATTGCAGCTCAGATGCAAAGATTCTCACACACTCGCTCACTTCGTTTGTTCTCATTTGCCGATGTGAGATAAAGTCAACTTCGGAATATTTTGTATCATGTTTTAACATTATCTGTATTGTGAGTTGTACTCTAATGGATGTATGACGGAGTGACGGACGAAGATCGCAGATTCGAGTCAGTGGGATTTCATTTCGAAGGAAATTAATGATTATGATGTGATGTACCATTTTTTTGTGGTACTCGACATGCGGTTTTCGAATCCAGAAATTCCTTCTTTTAGGCAACCCTTTTGGGGTATACCGCTGTCAAGCGTCATCTCTTTTGAGAAATGTATATTTACAATACCATTTCCCACAGTGACTTTGACAACCCTGAGTACTATCGCTTCTGTTCTTTTTCTGATATCTAAGTAACGATTAAAAAGGGCATGAAGCAGGGTTGTCAAAATCTATCACCGTTCTAGGTGTTCACACGCCACATGCCGTAGGTTGGGCCCCTCATCTCGTTCACAATAAGATTTTGAATCAGGCAAATCTTTTACAATGAATTTACAAAATATTTTCAAAAGTCATTTATTTGAACAGTTTTCTTTGGTTTCATGACATTGCAGTGTACACTTTTGGTTATTTGCGCGGCAGCTACACCTGTTGTTCTTACAATCACCCTTATTGGCACAATTACAAAACCCATGAAAAACTCGCTTCTGCTTTTTTGCAGGCTCTGGATTATTGTCATCCAGCATCCTTCTTTTTTTGTCGTTTGATGTATTTGTCGGTTGATCTGAAATTTTTAGGGAATGTTTGTTGTTCGATTTGCGTGCATTATTCAAATGGTTTTGCAAAGAATCCTCCAACTTTAAATTCTTACTCATCCGGTAGTGTGCCCAATAACAATGATCACATATTGGGCCTTGAATACCCAACTCAACACCAAATAGTCGCACATGCTGCTCATTAGTTACCGCATTTTTAGTTCGGTATTTATGATACTGTGTGTGGCATAAAATGCATTTGTTCATGCTTATTACAATGAAATTCAGTTTGAATCACTCTTTATCGAAGAACTTCAATCATTGTAGAGAAATACTACTATGCTTTAAATTAGAGCCTCTAACAACCAATCCATATATTGGAACAAATTTGAACTAAAGTTTTAGTTCAAACAACAGAGTTACGAGGACTGATTGTACAGTACATTGATTCAGAGTTACAAGAAGAGTTTATATCTTTGTCACAAGGGGATGAGCCTATAACCTTGACTGTGCACAAAAGGATTAAGTCCAAACATGTCAATCTGTCAATGTCACACGCACTTGTCAAATGGAAAACGTCAACATTACCAACGATACAGCACAAGCACTTTACTATCAAAAATGTCTCTCAAGACCTGCCTCCTTGAACGATAACGTCCTTCTTGTTTGTAGAGAGGCGCTCATAATGAGTCTAAGAATATCGCATGGAATTGAACTTTTTTCGCCATCAAGAAAAATACCTATCGGAAGTAAAGTCTATGTAATATGCGTGTTGACTGGTCCACTGAAAGATTACCATATCATGTTACTTGGCGAGAAGTCGTTCATCAACTTCCAAAAGGTATTTGATAATTGGAGAGAGGAACCTTACCCAGAGGGAATGACTTTCAAAGATATCCTGGTGTTACCACCATTCAAAATGGCGCAACTAGATTGTCTACAAGAAATATTGAAGCAGTTTCCAATATATGTGGGAAACTTTGAAGTAATGATCAACGATGACAACAAAATGAATCCAGAATTCGCAACTCACACACTCGACATTCAACGCGGTAGAGCGGTGATCACTAAGGACTACAGCGTTCCGAAAACAGAATCTGTTTTGGCTATAAGACCGAGTTCACGTGGGAGCGGATGCAACTGCTTTGGAATGGCTCTTTTTGATCATTCGAAAGTGACGAATCCAGCCGAATCTAATTTCAAGAGCTTACAAAAGGCTATCAACTTCAGGTTCAGCAAATCAAACTCTAACATCGATGTGTTGAATTCTGACAATTTTTGGAACATAAAGTGCCAACTTGACGAAATATGCTATGGATTCTGCTTCGGTTGTCTAGACTGTAAGGTAATAGTCTGCCCCGAGTGTCTAGTGGAATGCCATATGGGTCATAAGGTCGAGCGAGATTGTCGCCTGGGGGTATTTCTGTGTCAGTGTGATTTTGTTTCATGCAAATCTTCCGCTAAATATAACTATCTGGTTACTTACAACGAGCAAGAACTAGGTCCTTACAAAAAAAAATCGATGGACTTAGAAAAGCCACAGCTTGCCGTCGTGGAGGACGTTATAACCATGGATCCCAGTATCTTCCAAAAGGAGGAGAGGAAGTATACATTGACTGAGTGTCATATTTGGGACCTAGAAACCAAGAACAGGTTACAAGCTAGGATTATGGAAGAAAAAGAAAGGTTGCGCGAGAGGGAGGAAGACTACTCCCAGTTATGGGATGAGAATTTCGCTCTCAAGATGAAAAACCAAGTGGCCACCCAACAAATCAACTCCATGCAGCAGGCGGTCTCTTCTGCTCAGCAAATAGACGTGTTGATCAGCAACGTCAAAGATTTAACTACGTTGGTGCAAGGGTTGGTCGGTGCGGTCAGTTCAATTGACGCCAAATTGAACGGTATTGCGGGAGTCCCTGGATTAATTGCTGACGTGGATGCAATTAAAATTGCAATCAATGGAGACCACAACACAAATGGATTGGTCGCCAATATCTCTACCATCAATGCAACATTGAACGGTACTGTAGGATTGCCCGGACTAGTCGCCAATGTCGCTGCCATCAATACTGACGTCGCTGCCATCGGTACAACATTAAACGGTGATGAAGGAGCCCCTGGACTAGTTGCTAACGTCGCTGCCATCGGTACAACATTAAACGGTGATGAAGGGACCCCTGGACTAGTTACTGACGTCGCTGCCATTGGAACAACATTGAACGGTGATGAAGGAGTCCGTGGGCTAGTTGCTGACGTCGCTGCCATTGATAATAACGTCACAACACTTATAAACAGAAAGTGGTGGAAAAAAAACTAATAAATTCTTTTAAACATTGGTAAACTTACATAGATCCTATTTTGGTAATTTCATACTTGTCAAGGCGTGGATTCTACAGTACCTTCAGTTTGCTCTGATAACAGAGTTTGTACTATGGTGCGGCACATGTATACTTTTTTTTGATTCCATCATACATTGCATTCTTGTATCAAACTTAAAACTGTACATACTCGCTTTTTGAAATTAATGTGCCAAGTACCATAACAATTGCTTCAACTAAAAATAGCAAAGATCTAGTTAGGCCTTGGTTGGGAGAAGCTGAGAGAAATAGATGTGCCAGAGGAAGTTTGAAATAAAAAAAGGTTACCTAATGAAAGTAGGAGGTAACGTTGGCAGGCAATTATGACAATTCAATCAAAATATGGGACATAGTAAAGAATGTCTGATAATCTTGAATGGTTATTGTGCAGATATGGATTGTACTAATGGAGTAAATTAGCGAGACAAGGATACTCTTTCCAAATAAAATTATACTCTAACTACAAAGATGATTGACAAAAAACTTTTATTTATAGCTCACACCTTAGCATACCACGAGACATTAAACCAGATATAAATAAAATATTGGAGTGACTGACCGCAACAGTGCTTGAGTTCATTAATCCAGTATTATCACTAAATACATATTCAGGTACCGGGTTTCCGTTTATTATTTCTTGTATAGATAGTTTAGCAACGGCACTTGGTGACTTGACGTTTGGATTTTTGAAATATTTTCCCATGGCATTAAGAGACAAATGACCGGCAATGTACGCATCACCACCAGTCAATCTAATATTATCTAAAATGTAGTCAAAAGAAATTTTTTTCACAAAAGTAAGATTATTGTCCTGATGAACATCATAAACAGAAAGTTCTCCAAGAGAGGACTGTACGACAAAAAGTTTATTTTCGTATTTAGCAATTCCGTTAGCGTATGTAAGTCCATCTTCAACAATCTTGAAACCATCACTTTTTGAGTGGAAGGCCACATGTGACCAAGGCCTAAGCAGGAGAGATTCCACATCATGTGCTGGTTCATGGTTATAGTAATGATCCTAGACTGTTGTTAGAATTAATGAACAAAACGTTACATTTGTGACATAGAAGGAATCGGTTCTGTGATCCACAACAGTGATGGCGTTGGGTGTGTTGACTAGTCTGTTGTCGTTTCCGTCAAAAGTGGTCAAGTAGGTCAGGACATTTTCTTGAAGAGAGAACTTTTCAATTACTGATCCATTACCTTGTCTTTTGTGATTTACTGCATACAATAAATGTTCGTTGCCATTCGCTACTAGGTCAAATCCATGAAGCACTAGATCACTTGTTTTTGGGAATCCTTTCATCTTGAGTTTAACCACACTTCGTTCCTCAATGTTATAAACATAAAAGTGATCCCTGATGACACCAGGAATTGTGCTATTCTGGTGAGAAATAGGAGGGAACCATTTTCTCCTCTGGTTAATGTCGTGTGAGCAACCAAGTAATATTGATGGATTTGTGTCCACATTAAAAACAAGTATGTCTTCGCAGCCTTGTAGTTTTCTTGGGAATTCAACATTACAGTTATTGGTGTTGATTTGCTTGATTTGCCTTCCGAAACCAGCTATCTAAATAATTAGACAAACCATGAGTAAATTGTATACCTCATATAATCTAACTATTGTTTGTAAGTAGAACCCTACCGCCGCTATCATTAGAGCGACACATACGACTATAGTCTGAGAGTATACCGACATATATCTCGGGTTGATTGCAGTAAATTATAAATAAAATACAGGTTTGGGCATTTATGATGTTGTTCTCTCAGTTCAATCAATTTATGGACTTCGGCAAAAGGTGAGACAACGGGATGAACATGAATCATGATTTCAGTTATGTGCATCATTCTCAAGTTTGTTTGTGTTGTGTTACGAACCTTAAACATGTTTCCCACACTGATCATACAACACTTGTTTTGTAGTTTTGTAGGGATTTCCAAAATTTGGAGGAAATGATGTTAGGAAGCATGACCCAAAGAGTCGTGACCCGCTATCCTGTCTAAAAAGAGGAAAACAATGAAATCAACTTGTCTTTTATAAATAGCATTTATTAATAGACTGTGAACTCAGTCATCCTAAACCAAAAAATGAAGTCCATGGATCACTTGAGGACATATTCTTTACTATTAGCGCTACTGAGCGATGTATGGCACAATCTTGTGACATTAATGAGGACTTTAACGTACAACGTCTACTCTTCCCTCAACGTGGATATGCTACCTGTGGAGAAGATCATTAAAGAGAGACCAGACTTCCGAATAGAAAGGCATTGGGCAGAAACAAAAGACGGCATGACGCTGATGCTGTACCGTATTCACAAAAAAGATTTCGACGCAGCGAAAGTAGTACTACTACAACATGGTCTCGTGGAGAATTCTAGCACTTTTATGACTTGCGGGAACGAGTCCATAACCCACAGACTAGTAGATCAAGGTTATGATGTTTGGCTAGCCTCGAACAGAGCCAGCTTTTATGGCCAAATGACCAAGACGGAAAGCGGAAGGGTAAAACCAAACAAGAGAATCTTCGAGCCTTCTTTTTGGGAGTATTCGATGGACGAGCTGATCCATTTGGACTTCCCAGCATGCTTTGACTACGTTCTAAACGAGACGAAAGTTGACAAGATCAATTTCGTCGGTCAAAGCCAAGGTTGCGTTCAGGTCATGTGCTCCATGTGTGAAATGCCACAGATTAGACAGGGACTAAAAAATATTGTCCTAATCAGTCCAGCACTGCTTCTACAAAAATATCCATCAAACATTGTGATTCGTTCAATGATGTTAATCCCTGACTCGCTTTTGGGTACGAGGGAATTCCTAATGTTCTTTATTGTTCTTCAGCAAATGCTTCCCACTTTTCTTGTCGGCTTCCTAGGATATGTTGCGGCTCGATTGCTGGGCTTCCTGCAATGCTCACCGTGGTCCTATTCTGCGAATAAAAGATGGTCCACTCTATTTTCCGGCATTTTGTTCGGATGTACATCAGTTAAAAATATTAAGCACTGGGTAGAGGTTCTTCGTAGGGGTGGCGCCATCTCAAAATACGGTAAAACAGACCTTTACCAGCTAGACAAGCTAATCGACTCTTGGTCCGACAAGTGTCCCAATGTAATGTGTATTCTAGGTGACAAGGACTATGTGGCTGATTGGCAGAAAACAAAAGCACTTTTTACAAAGAGAAAAGGAAATGTAATTAGACCCTTCGAAGTACATATATTATCTGGCATGGGTCATTTGGACTTTTTGTGGGGTGAGGCACATGACAACGAACACCTATATGATAAAGTGTGTAAATTCTTAAATTAAATAAATATTTTGTATATGTTAACACAGAGTGGACTGTGTCACGTCAATTTAGAGTGGTATTTCATGAACTTCAATGATACGGATGCATTGATTTGAATCACTCTGACAAATGCACCCAAAAATGTATGGTTAGTGTTCAATTGCTGAATCATTTCATACCGTCTTGGGGTACTTTCATATTCAGTTGGCCAAGTTTCTAGTCCCAAAATTTACGTCTACCTTTTCGCTGACCCATCAGAGTTTTTATAGAAACGTCAAAAATCTTCTCCTGTCAATCAAAAAACCATCAAAAATCAGAAGTTAAGCCTTGATCAATTCATGTCTGACAAGGCCGGTGAGAAGAAGCCAAGAGGCAATGTGTTGTCTCGCTACCAACCTAACTCTACAACAGAGACGAATAAAACAAAGATTGATGTAAAAGCTGCAAATCTTCAGGACAAGATGAAGGTATTTGGTGACGCATCCACCAGAACTCCTAGAAATAGTACCATTGCAAATAATGAGACAGAAGACGCTCCATCAGCACCGGTGTCTAAAGTATCCCACCAACCTTTGGTAACAGAAGTAGTCGAAAAGTCGTCACAATCTCCAACAACAAAAACTCCTACAGCTCAGAATGCCACTTCCCCAATCGCTAACTCAAGTACTGAAGATATGGTTACTGCATTGCAAAGAGAGTTAAAGCAGCAGGAGGGTGTTAATGAGCAAATGCTGACCAAGATCAAAAAACTTCAAGGAGACCTGAAGAAGAAAGATGTACAGATTAAAGAGTTGAAGCAAGGCGCTCCCTTAACACCTCAAGATGACAAGAAGGTTGAAGATTTACAAAAGAAACTAAAGCAGGCTCAAGTTGACCTTGAACAAGCACAAAAACAAGGAGTCGCAAACTCCTCTTCAAATGACGCGGAAATCACTGAACTACTTGAGGTTGTCTCCAAGCTAGAGGGCCAAAACCTTGCCAACAAAGAGCGCATCTCAGTATTAGAGGGACAGGTCAAATCTCGCGATGCACAACTTGTTGATGCACGCAAAAAGAAGCCAAGCGTCTCCGCGGACAACGAAGCAGAACAATTACGCAAGCAAGTACAAGACCTAGAAGATACTATCAAGGAGCAGCAAGCAGCCATTGATCAACTAAGCGAGTTGAACGACAGTTTGGAATCAGGAAAATCACCAAAAAAGAATGAAGACTCCTACAAACAAAAATATCAATTGCTTCTTGAACAACTCAAAGAGGATCAAGTCCACACCTCAGCAATCGAGAAGCAGGTGCAATCCTTAACCGACCAACTAAACAAGGAGAAGCAAGCAAGAAAAGACTTGGAACAAAAATGTAAGCAATTGCAAAACGACAAGGAAGATATTCAAGGTACTTACAATGCTCTAAAAACACACTTTGATAACCAATTAGTAATTAACTCACCAAGAGGTAGAGCTCTATCTGCAGAGGTTCTTCCAGCAAAAGAAGACCAAGCAGCAGGTCAACCTGAGTTCCTAACCAAACAATTAAAGAAGACGAATAAACCAGAGAAACAGACCGAAGTCCAACCAACCAGTGACGTTCCTGAGTTTGTTCTTCGGAAGCAAATGAAACAAGCCCAACAAGAATCTCAACCCGCTCCTGCAGTTGTTGAAGAATCATCTCCAGCTCTAGTAAAGGCAACTCCACCCAAACAAGTGACCGAAGAGGTTGTTCCTGAGTTCTTGACCAAAAAGTTAAATAAACGTGCCGACCAACAACCCACTGCAGAAGTTTCCGACAACCAACCCAAAGAGGAAACACCCGCAGTTGACACCGCATCCAAAAAACCATCATCAAGAAGGAATTCAGCACAGCCTGAGGATGAAGCACCGCAAAGCAATACATCATCCGTTGCAGAGGAAACCAAAGCTGAAGTTGAACTTCCTCAAGAACAACAAAAGGAAATCGTCAAGGCAACCCCACCCAAACAAGTCCAACCAACTGATGAAGCCGTTCCTGAATTCTTGACCAAGAAATTAAACAAACGCACCGATCAGCCAGAGGTCGCACCAGCTCAATCCTCAACAATTGAAACCGTTGAACAATCCGCAGAGCCAGCCATCGTCAAGGCAACCCCACCCAAACAAGTCCAACCAACCGACGATTCCGTTCCTGAATTCTTGACCAAGAAATTAAACAAGAGATCAGATCAACCTCCACAACAACCCCAACAATCAAATGAGCCATCAGACAACGAACAATCCCAACCAAACATTGTAAAGGCAACCATTCCAAAACAAGTCCAGTCCACATCAGAGGTTCCCGAATTCTTACAAAAACAACTCAAGAAGAGAACAGATGACGGCGGATTAACACCAAGAGCCAATTCTGTCGTTCCCGCAGAACAACCCACCAACGCTATAACCACCGACGACAGCACACCTGAATTCCTCAAGAAACAACTAAAGAGAGGACAAAGCACCGCCATAAGGGATGTCAACATCAACACATCCACATCCGAACAAACCGACAAGGACGTACCCGAATTCCTCAAAAAACAATTAAAAAAGGTCGTCAAGGAAGATCAACCACATTCCGAACCAACCACTCACATTGAGTCATCTCCCATCTCCAATGAAAATGAAGAAAAAATTCAATCTACCGAACAAGAAGAGCCATCACCAGAAGTCAAGGACAAGAAGAAGAAGAAAAAGAAAAAAACAGAAGATGCAACCGCAGCAACTGGCGAAGAGGACGGAACCAAAAAGAAGAAGAAGAAAAAGAAGAAGACGGAAGAAGGAGAAGAAGCACCCGCTGAGGACGGAACTAAAAAGAAGAAGAAGAAGAAAAAGTCCGAAGAGGCTGCTGCTCAAGAAGAAGGCGTCGTTGCTGCAAAAGTCGAAACGACTGCGCCCGTCGAAAAGGACGAAGATGGTTTTGTAATTGTAAAGGAAGAGGTTATTTATCACAAAGATGATAAGAAACCTAATGTTGATGTTGTTGCACCACCTACTGTTGTTGTTCCTTCCGAAAGTACTCCTGCACCTACCACTCCTACTCTTCAAAAGAAGAATTCTACTGTGGAGGGAGGTCCTCCTAAACTTGCTCGTCGTGCTTCTCAAATTCATAAATTGTCGTTGGCCAGCGCTGCACAGCAGCCAAAGAAGGTAGAGGAGAAACCTGCCCAAAAGAATGAAAATAAGCAACTCTTTGTTGATGAACTTGATGACATTATTAATGCTCTTGAAGATAACGATCCATCCTTGACTGTTGTTGATTTCAGTAGTGTTCAAGTTCCATTGTATGACATCCATCCTGACCAGATTCAAGATTTGGCAGAAATGTGGGGTTTGAATGAAACTGTGACCCATGCTTCCTTCAAGGCCAAGGGTGTCAACAACACTGTTGCTAGTTGCATCTTCCCTCAATTAAGTGGCAATTTAACTCTGGAAGAAATTGACGTGAGCCAGAATCCACTAATAGATGATTCTTGTGTCAAGGCGTTCGAGTCTCTTATTACAAGAACGAAGACTGTTGTCAAGTTGAATTTGAGCGGATGCAGTTTTGGTGATAAGGCAAAGAAGGCGTTGAATGTTGCACAGAGCAAGAACACCAAATTGGAGCTCACATTGTAATTATTCAATAAAATGTATCATTCAATAAAATTCCTCTTCATGTTGTGCTTTCTTAACAAGAACAAATCACCGACAAACAGGTGGGTGTCATTAGTAATTATTATTTTATGGAATCTCGAAAAAAGAACACAAAAGACAATGATCAAATAAGTTACAATTTTATAATTAGAATCATAAGATGCCCATACATACACTTCGTGACTATGAGGCACAGGACAATCCTCAGTCCAGGCCAATGCCTGTCCCTAATCAGTGGCAAGGTGGCAATACAAGCTCAGAAAACACTGAGCAGCCACAGTATGGATTTGGGCAACAATTTATGAACTATGGACAAACAGACGAGAGACAAGACGATCAATTTTGGTCTTGGAATTTGGGAGAACAACAACCAAAATGGTATCACATTCTATTGTTATGCTGCTGCCCTTGTTTTGTCGGCAATCCTTGCTCCCCTATAAGAAGGCAAGACTATAAACGCATGCTTTTGACCTTTATATTCTGGATCACCATTCTAGATGTAAGTTTGATCCTGAATCATTCAAAATTAACTATCAGATTATTTACTTTATTGTTGAAGTAAGTCTTGGCGGCGTAGTTTCGAGAGAAGTAAATCCAGCTCTTGGACCTGGCGACGCCACATTAATAAAGCTCGGTGCCAAGCAAGCCTACTTGATCAAGAACAAATATGAAATTCATAGGCTCCTAGTTCCAATCATCATGCATGCTGGTTTCATGCACTTGTTCATGAACTTATTCGTTCAATTCATGATTGGGCTCGGATATGAGCGTAACTGGAAATTCTACCGCATCATTCCAATCTACGTCATCTCCGGAATAGCAGGTAATTTACTTTCATGCTGCGCTCTTCCGAATAATTTATCGGTTGGTGCCTCTGGTGCCATCCTGGGTCTAATTGGTGCCAAGTTGGCAAACATTATATGTCGTTGGTACAAGATACCTCCACAACATAGAATCGTGCAGGTCATTTCCGCCGTCATTACTGTTGCTATTGTCATGTTATGGAGTTTTTCGGAATACATTGATTGGGCAAGTCATTTGGGAGGACTCATTATGGGTTTCTTTTTGGGACTTGCAATGTTTGCGAATTCAATTGAAAACAAAGTAATCAGACTTTTATTTATTATAGTTCCCTCCGTGTTGGCGTTCATCTTTTTGTTGATTACATCATTAATGCTTGGACTGGTAGTGAAACCTCTTGCTATTGATTATTAAAAATGTTTTTTCTTTAATGCACTGTTTCTTGCTGTTGGGTTCTTTAATGCTATTTTGGAAGCCTTTTGTTGTGCTTTTTCTTCTGCGGCTCTTCTCTTCTTGTCATCTAGTGCACTCTTGGCTTGTTGTAATTGTTTCTGTCTGTCGCCTTCGAGTCTTTCTGCCTTTAGTTTCTCTAGAACTTGTTCCCGTTTGTTGGTCCAGCGGGCCGGTGGTTTGGGTAAAGTCATGTACGTTGCTTCGTACTTGGCAATGTCAATGAACTTTTCAACTGCTGTGGACTGGAAGTAATTGTTACCATATCCTTCGCTAACAACAGACAATAGTGAGAAATAAGGACTTTGCCTGACCATTTTTCTTTTATTTGATGGATGTTCAATGTGTGAAAGTGCAACTCTTAATCCATAATCAATCCACTTCATGTTTTTGTGCATATCTTTGATTGCACTCTCATCAATCTTTTGGGATGCAAAACGTCTTTTTGAGAGTGTATATTCCTTGCGGACTTGATTTTTAATATAGCTGGTTATTTGATCGAAGGGCACTACTCCTTGGAGAGTGTGAGATCTCTCTGGGCTCTCATTCACCTGTATAATTTTGTTCCACGTCCGAAGTATTTGTCGATATCGTGATAAACCCTCTTGTATCAAAGGTGTTGGAACAGGAATTTTCATTTCAAGGGTCATCCCTAAAACTTTTTATTGCAATTTTGGGTCAATCCTGAAATCGAAAAAATCAAGAATGGCGCTAAAAGACGCAATAATGGGACTTGGTTGGGTATCAAAACTTTAATCGAATACGTTGTGTCGTCAATACACAGAGCACCCTCAAATAATAAATCCAAGTATTATCGTTTAGTTTTTGGTGGTATTGATTTTTGTACTTCCTTCGATAATAGGACCAAATGCAACCATAATGGAAACGAACAATAAGCCCATACTAAATTGTTTTTTTATTTATTGCAGCGATTTATGCAGATATCGTGGGGCGAAAAATCTGCTCTCCTTTTTACATCGTATCATTTCCTCTTATATTACATGTCTCACTCTCAAAAGTGATTATGCACAACTTAGTTATTCTCTCTTAATTTCTTTACTTCGTCATGCTCCTTGTGCGCGATATACAACGTCAAACTCAAGTGCTCAGATCATTAATTGTAATTTTATGAATCAGATTCCCTAGCAACATTGCCGCTCTTTTCTGAACAGGTTCACATTAGCAAAATGATTTTATAAACTATGAACGAATATCTTCCTAAGGTCACGGTGTGTTCCACTTGTTTGGTTGACTTTCTTGAGACGATGGCAATAGCGGTGTAGCACAGGATTGCTCAGGTCCATTTCTTCCACCCAGAAAAGAAGATATATTGGCAACAATTTTTACCTGTGCTAGAGCAACCCTAAGTAACCCTAACAA